>JASSUY010007691.1:0-42819 GCA_032466535.1 Forpus xanthops
CCTGGCAAAATCTTGGAGCAGATTGTCCTGGAAGGCATGTTGAGGCACATGAAAAACAACAAGGTGCTTGGTGACAGTCAGCATGGCTTCACTAGGAGGAAATCCTGCCTGACCAATTTGGTGGCCTTCTATGATGGGGGGATGGAACTGATGGACAGTGGTAGAGCAGTTGATGTCATCTACCTGGACTTGTGCAGAGCATTTGACACTGTCTCACATGACATCCTTGTCTCTTATGTTGGAGAGTCATCAATTTGATAGGAGGACCACTCGGTGGATAAAGAACTGGCTGGATGGTTGCATGCAAAAAGTTGTGCTCAATGGCTCAATGTCCAGCTGGAGACCAGTAAGGAGTGGTGTCCCTCAGGGATCGGTGTTTGGACTGGACTTGTCCAACATCTTTGTCAGTGACATGGACAGTTGAGCCTGGAGAAGGGAAGGCTGCATGGAGATCTCATAGCAGCCTTCCAATATCTAAAGGGGGCCTTTAGGGACGCCGGGGAGGGTCTCTTCATGAGGGACTGTAGTGAGAGGACAAGGGGTAATGGGTTCAAACTTAAACAGAAAGTTTAGATTGGATCTGAGGAAGAAATTCTTTCCTGTAAGGGTGGTGAGGGACTGGAATGGGTTTCCCAGGGAAGTTGTGAATGCTCCATCCTTTGCGGTGTTCAAGGCCAGGTTGGACATAGCCTTGGGTGGCATGGTTTAGTGTGAGGTGTCCCTGCCCCTGTCAGGGGGGCTGGAACTAGATGATCTTAAGGTCCTTTCCAACCCTAATTGTTCTATGTTTCTATGATTCCTGTCAATGAATGTATGCCTGAATGCAGCAGTCCTGATTATATTTGCTTCTACAGCATGGTACAGGTTTTGGATTCCAGAGTTTAACAGCCAACCACTAAAAAAGCCCATAAAATCAGTCATTGGCTCTGGGTCTCCCACAGGACTCATGAATAAAACAATCAGAACGCCCTAGGACACGGCATATCTGAGGAATAATTTTGCATAAAATGATCTAAGAGATGTTTAAACATTGGGTAAAGGTTTTTCCCCTTCCCTTCCCTACCAGGTACTAATTTAAAGAATACTTACTTACTTAACCTCAAACTTCCCCTCCCAACCTGCCTCAGTCAAGTCAGGGACATATAAATGTTGCTCTTCTTCTTTTTGTGTTACAGCTGTGTTTAGAAGCCCAAGCCAAGAAATTTGGGCCAAGCATGCTGACGTGTTCTGGTACAAGGCTCTGCTGATGTTTTTTTGCTGGTTGTTCTGTTTGTTTGGTTTGGTATTTTTTTTGTGAGGTACGGTCCTTAGCAATTTAAAAAGTATTCAATCCAAGTTAATGTGAAATGAGAACTTCCCATTTTTTCCCAGAGGAAAAAATAAATGATCTAATTATTTTAAAAATGGAGTGTAATCTTTTCTTAGTCTTTTCTAAAAAAGAGGGCATTATTTCCTTCTCTCCAGGTAGCATTTCTGCAACACTCTTCCAGGACTGGTAGCTATTCTGATCTGCAGCAGGAGGATACACTATCATTTTCAGTGCCTCACACGAAAGGACAAGATTTTTGAGAAGCTAGTGGCTCTTAGTCCCTGGGACAGGGAGTTTCAGAAGCATGGTCAAGCAATTCTCTACATGAAGATGTGCGTCACTCTATTTGGGCTCATGCTCTTTTGCCCCAGCCTGCCCTGTTTTTCATCAAAGCTCTCTGCTGTCACTGGGTCTATTGAATGCCCACTGATACTGCGCCACAGACCAGAGGGAGGCTGAGCTGGGGCTCACTGCCCGTGATAAGCTGCTTGGTGAGTAGAAATTTAGATGTCCTGGAACTGCAACGAGCAGTCTTTAATCATTGAAACATCATCATTACCCATCACAGAGGCCTAGACCTGAGTCTGACAGTATGGCACAAACACATTATGTTGCCAGTTTGGCTAATGAATTACTGCAGGCTCACAAGCTCCTCTCAACTCCAGGGCAGACCCTAAGTCACTAGGATTTTGTTGACTGGCTCACTGCACCAGTCAGACAAGACAGGATGCACCATTAGGAGTCCTCCTACAGCAGAGACAGGCCAGCTCTTCCTCTCCCCATTCTCCCTCCTTTAGCGGGTACCTTCCTTCCCTCCTTCCTTCCACTCTGCCTAGCCTGCAATCACAGACCCTCGGAGACATAATCCTGCACATTGGTATCTTTCCTTACTGCTCTGCTTTCAGTAGCTCTCCTTGCAGAGGATCACCAGGAGGTGCACCGAGTTGTGGGAGTCAGATAAAACATCATGTCAACAGGGAAAAAATGTAGTTTATTTGTATTAGTCTAAACCCTTGGGGTAAGGGGCACTATTATTCTGTGCGTGTAGCTTCCCTCATTCCCTAGATGAAGAGCTGGCAAGACCCTATAACACAGCTCCAGCTGCTGCAGCATGGATGCTGACAAGCTGCAGATGAGCTTGCTGCCAAGCTCTGTAAAGCTGAAAAGGTCTTTGACTCGAATAAGAACCTGGCTGGGCAGGAGCATGAGCTGGCCATGTAGCATCTCATAGGATCATGTTATTGGCTTGTTTTAGTGAGGTGAGTGGGTGAGGTGACAGTGTACTTGGTCTAAAATTCGGAAGTGCATTTTCTGGACTCTCCTAAGGGAGTGCAGTATGTTTATTCTGCTCCTTGCATACTGTTAGCTATTCTCTGTGCTGGGACACAGCGATTTCTTCTTTGGCTCTATTCCCATTGTATCTTGAGCCTAACCATATTTATGCATGAAGTGCTAAAAGGCCTACATTGGGGTGACTGTGAAAGGTGAGGGGCACATCTTGTGTGCCACTGTTTAGACTGGTGGAAATGAAGTGTGGGTACAAGCGGTGTGTGTGCCAGCGGAACTGAGGCAATGTTGTGAGTGCTCTCTACTGCTTGGTGTAGTTAACTCAAGCTTATACATTAGTATGCCTACTGAAGTTACTAGATGCCTTAAACACCTACTAGCTTTCTGCTACCAGCTCTGTCCTTTAAATTGTGCATGTATTTTTATATTCCCAGAAACATGCAGCTGACATAAGGTAGAGAGGCTAGCATAAAAACCATTTTCTGTTTCTGAACAGATTGAATCTATTAGATGTAAAGT
This sequence comes from Forpus xanthops, assembly GCA_032466535.1. Lineage (NCBI taxonomy): Eukaryota > Metazoa > Chordata > Aves > Psittaciformes > Psittacidae > Forpus > Forpus xanthops. The sequence goes on from JASSUY010007691.1 coordinate 3,116, forward strand.
TCTTGATTAATGGCAGGAAATGAACATAGGACAGTCCTCATTCCCTTTGAAATTCCATTTCTAGATGCTAAAGCAACTAAACAGTACTGCAGATTATTCATTGGGGTATATAAATGACCATAGCTTTGAACATACTGCAGACATAGGAGGGTCAGCACTGTGTCTGGACTGAAAAAGAGATCTGTTGGTATCAAGTAATTGATTTTTAATAAGGTACAAATATTAACATGAACACTTGTTTATAGAATAATGTTGCTTTGGTTTTGTTTTTTTTTGTAATTCACTAGGTTCCATCATTACTGGTTGAGCTCTTGTTGCTGTTGGTGGAGTACAAATCACTGAAAGACAGTCTGGGACTGAATGTTGAGCAATCCAAGGTACAGAACTTGCAGAGATTTGTTTATGTGCTAAATTTTGCATGCTTTGAGTAGCATGTGTGGGGACCATTCAAATAATAAAAGTTAAAGGCTTGCAAATTTCTGCAGGATTAGTGCATTCAGCATTTAAAAACAGGACTCCTTTTCTACTGACAGTTGTGCAGTTAGAACTAGCTCATGATCTCAATAAAGGCACTTCTAACTTGTCCTTGTCACGATAAGTGTTCCAGCTGTGAGAAGTGAAGAGGTAATTTCATGCAGCTAAATAGACACTAAAAGTACAGTCACTATGAGCAGGGAAATGTGTCACTCTTAATGGTGGGCAAACAATGGTTGTTTACACAGAGCTTGTGTTTGGCTAAGCATCTAAAAGGTCAAACATTTTTCCAACTTTCTGTCCCCTGGAGCACAGTTATGCATGCTGACAGGACATCAAATTAATTAATTAATTGTACTGAGAATAAAACAGAGCTGCCAGAAAGTCACAGGAAAAAAAAAGCCCATAAAGTGAAAAACATGAAACAGTGTGAATAAACATGAAAATTGCCTATTCTGTATTTCTCTTTTCACCAGTTTGTCTATAGGTATCACCATTGTGTTTTTGTACTATGCCTCACTCCTTTTAAATAGAATGAGAAATTTTAAATCATTGGTTTTCCTGCCAAATTTTCCAACCAACCCTGTGCACTGCTGCCTAAGAGTACAAGACAGGAGTCTGTCACGTTTATAAAGCAATTAGCAGGCTCCCAGAGAGCTTTGGGGGAGGAGGTGAACTCTTGGTTCATTTAGAAAAATTAACTTGGAATCAAGATATTAAAGCAATGAATAGCAGCAATTAGTCATGACAACTTCCTTTTACTTTTTTTGCTGGCAAACAGGAGAGCTTAGGCTCCGTGTGCCTTCTGAGACATTACGGTGTACGCTCTGCAAGATATGCTCCCACAGCATGATAACAAGCGAGTACATGAAATCTGGTCCTCTGAAAGAATATACACTCTGAGAGATTCCTCTCTTTACTTTTTTAAAACAAATATGAATATTCAGAAGATCTTTAAATATAAATTGCTGTTTTCCAGAGTGGTTTTGGGGGTAGGGCTGGGCTCTGTACTGTAATGAAGAAGGACAGTCAGCAGATGGCAATGTTGTATAGTTGTACTAGCAGGAGACGGCCGCATGAGCGAGAAAGGGAACCCTCTGATAATCCCTAAATTGTCATGAGGGAGCATGGAGTGGCCCCTCCAGGCGTTTGAAGAGTTTGCCCTCCAAGCACACTTTGCCTGAATGCTTGTGTAGGCTTACTGAGGTTTAATTCCTATTTGTAATGGTAATTCAAAGTTTAAAGTCCCCCATTTTAAAGGGCAAGCCCATTATCATTTAAGAGCAATCTAATTAAACTAGTACATTTCCATATTCTTTTAAAAACATGATTTCATAATGCTACATAAGTACAACGTGTTCTTTCCCACACAGATTGCAGTTTTAAAAAGATAAGTGGGTCTGATGCATTTGCTTTTGCTGGAATGTTGTGTGGCAATTTAACTGATCTGTTGCTGCCTTTCAGGCTTGAACTACAAAAATCAATTCATTAAACATGCTTCTCCGAGTCCAAATATAAGTCAGTAATTTCCCAGAGAGCCCACTGTGGTTCAGGCATAATGCAAACTAGTTTATACATTACTTATCTTCACCAGGTCTAATCCCAAATCACTGGAAAGTTTCTCTCTGGCTTCAGCAAGTTCAAGATTATGCCTGCTGTGTGCTTTGCCAGCTATAAAGTCAAAAGGAACTGGTACTGCATATATTTCCGCATCCCTTTTTTTTTTTAACTACTGTGGAGAGCTATTAGGGTACTTTGATCTAAATATGTAAATCAAAGCTACAAAAGCTTCCTGCTTCCAAAAGTGCTTAAGGCGCTGGAATGAGGTAAGAGAGTGTGTGGTAGGTAACTCAGACACAAAATCCATGGAACAGCTCAGTGTAAAGAACTTGGAAAGACTTCTGTAAAATATAAGGAGTAACAGATGTCTTGACAGAAGAAAAGTGAGTAATAGTTTGAATAAAGCAATCTTTTGTTCAGATGGTACTCTGCTGCACACTCTGAAGTCTGAAGCTCTGTGTTAGTAGCCGGAAGAGCAGGCATCGTTTTAAAAGTCAGTGAAATGTGAAGTACAAGGCTCTGTGAATCCAGAGTTTCATCTAGCAGCTTCATCTAAAAGCTAGAAATGGACATGTGTGCTGAAAGGCAAAATAAAGTTATTTGTATCAGAATAATCGGTTTAGCAAAAGCAAAGCTATGAACACCCTTCCTTGTTTACATGAGAAGACCTGGTTTTACTGTCTGATGGGTTTCCCTCAGGGTATGAGATTGGCAAGAAGTGAGGCTCTATGTCAAACTCAAAGACATGCGTAACTTAAGATGTACTGCTAAATTAAAACTCCTGTCACACAGGAACTACTTACTAAAATTTATGTCAAGGTTAATGGAGTAAAAAGTATTGGAGTATTTTAAATGCTGATCAGACATGTTGCCAATCGGTATCACTGCAGATTTTTTATTATGTGCTGAAGGATATTTCAATGTTTCACAACATTTATGTCTTTACAGGAAGTTAAAGGGAATACCACTGAAATTTTAGATAAATGGAGAATCACTCAGAAAAAATTAAAGGTGAGCTTGAAATATTCAAATATCAGTGTCGGTGTGGTTACACAGAAAATGTCAGGTCATGGAAATGCTGGTCGAAAAAATTGGCTAGACCAAGGTATGTCAGATTAGTTATTAATAGCAGCCATATTCAAGTGCTGGTTGTAGAGCACACGCAGTAGCAGCAGGGGGTCATAATCCTATATTATAGATTTGACTTTAACATAGACCAGAGTGTTAAATAAGAAAAAATAACAAAGGGAATTGTGAATAGTGTTTGATTAATGACTTTGATTGCTTTAGTTGTTTAATTAGGTACAGGACAGACACATTATGGTATTTGTTATAACCTTTTAAGTTTTCTGACAGTATCCTGCTGATGTTTTTTCACATCTTATGTGAATTCAATCCATTGTCTGTTCTGACATTGCACTCTAATGCCAGTTTTGGTAACTTCTTTGTGAAGTGGAATTTTTTTATATTGGAACTAGCTTGGGAATTCTAGACATGTGTGCTTTCAGTATTTAGGTTTAGCCCAACACTGTTTATTGTTGCTATATTTTTAATGTTCTAGACCCTTATATAAGAACCCATCCAAGCTGAAACAGCATAGAAGAGAGGCTGTCTCTACTTATTCTTTAACTGTTAATGCCACAAAATGCATATTACTTAGTTATAGTTTTCAATGTATGTGGCATAGCTTTAGATTGGTTCTGAGTTTGTAGTGCTGCTCACAGGTGTGCTTTTCATACCTGTAATACAGTTTTACAAAAAACTGAGCAAATGTCAGCCATAACCAAGGCTCTGTATGAGTTGAAAAAATATATTTGCAAAATAGCTAAAAAGTCTGGTTTATTGTCAGAACAGAAGGTAGATTTTCACTCATGAACTCTGCTTTGTCCTGCAGGCATTTTTGCACCCACAGTCTTCTGGTATAAGAAATCACTGAATCAAGTAATGACAGGCTGCAGTCAGTTTAATTCCTTAGTTTGCTGCATGCCTAATTTGTTAGTTTATGTTTCCAATGCAAATTATTTAAACTATCACCTGGAGGTGAACATCACAGAGTAGTAAAAGACCTGAGTCATACATAGAAAAAAATCACTGACCTTAGTGAATTTTGTGTCAGCCTTTCAGGTTTTCAGACATTAGGCAGACATTAAGGAGAGGTCTCCTGTTACAACACAACACTAAGAGAACAGTTTCTCAGATTTAGGTGGCAGGTGGTGTTTTGCGCTATAGGGCCCAGAACAATCACTGTAGGTTCCTGTTGCGTTTGTGAGCTATACCCTTTAATGCAGTTCTGAGACTGTTGGTAAAAAATCTAAAAAGACACTTTACAGATTCCAAAGAACAAGATCTATTAATATAGAAAAGAATGATTCTATTTTCATCTTACTGCCAACATTTCTTGTTAAAAGGTGTATGTTTTATTTACTGACACAGGCAGAAATTTTTACTTTTAAATTGTATTACGAAGGTAAAAAATTATTTTTTTTTCAAAGAAGATTTGAGTCTTAGCAGAAAAAAGAATCTTGAGCTCAGGTCTTAGGAAATACAAAGATTTTTGATTAACTTTTAGTTTAAAATAGGAAATTATTAATTCTAAGAGCCTATGGTCTCTTAAAATTAAGGTAAAGCTTCAGTTAATTTACTGTTTCTAGCTCTTTCACTACATTCAGAATTGGCAATGTCAGATTTCACAAGGTACAGTTATTGTAGAGTTTTGCACTGCCCCCCTCGAACAACAAATAGCTCTCAGCTCAGGAGCTGCTATCCAGTGGTCTAAGATCACTAATATATGATCATTTCATGAGCATGGAAAGTAGCCCACTTTACGGCGTGAAGTTGTTCCATATTAAGTTGTTAAAATTTCCTTGATTGATACATTCATTAAACTTAATGAGAGGGAGGGGAGGAACTGGAAGAGAACAGTAAAGCAGGATACCTAAACAGTTTCCCCACAAGCAGCATGGAGAGCAGTTACTAGACAATGGTATGTATCTGGCTCTCTGCTTAAATTTATAAGACTTGCTTTGCCTAGAAGATCTAGAAATTTACAGGCAATTCCAAAATTATGTGCAAAATTACATGAAAGTGTGTTGGCTACTGATAGTTACATTCCCTTCAGGAACTGAACCTAAGTCAGGGTAGCTGAGGTGGTAAGATTGGCACGAAGGACCTGTATAAATAGGAAAGTCACAACACGAAAGGTGCAAGTAGGATGGTAAAAGCCTTCCAGTATCTGAAGGGGGCCTATAGGGATACCGGGGAAGGACTCTTCATTAGAGACTGTAGTGATAGGACAAGGGGTAATGGGTTCAAACTTAAAGAGAGGAAGTTTAGATTGAATATGAGGAAGAAATTCTTTACTGTGCGGGTGGTGAGGCACTGGAATGTGTTGCCCAGGGAAGTTGTGAATGCTCCTTCGCTGGTGATGTTCAAGGCCGGGTTGGACGTAGCCTTGGGTGACATGTTTTAGTGTGAGGTGTCCCTGCCCATGGCAGGGGGGCTTGAACTTGATGATCTTAAGGTCCTTTCCAACCCTAACTGTTCTATGGTTCTATGATCACACTTGCATCTGCTTACACATTATGGAATTGTGCATGAACCTACCTTCTGGTATTTCTTTGATTTTGAAATGAGAGTTGCCCTGACCTGCAGGTCAAGTGTGGAACTTAATAGGTAAAAGTCAATGTCATTTGACAAACCAAACTTGGAAGAAAACAAAGCACAGTTCTGTCTGAGGAATAATAGGATATATTTTGTGAAAAGTTAAAATTTAGGGTCGTTATTTATGTGGAATGATTGATCAGACAAAGGGTATTAGAAATAAAATATCAGAGTAATTAATAGTAGATATAGTGGAATACAAAGTTAATTAGTCTAATTTGTAGATTGTTAGTCATCCAAAGTAATCAGCTCTGGGATACTTACAAAAGCAGTCTCGTTGTTTTAAAAAAGTACCAGAAAGACTTACATTTGGCTTCCAGCAGGGCTTATGTATAAACCTTTCAAAGATGCTCACTGCCTTGGGATATTTGCATTATAAGAAGCTTTATAAAACAAATGTCCAAAATTCTGACCCTCTCCCCAGTGTTATGTATCACATTTCTGGAGCTGACATTATTCTCTTTCTCCAGATCAGGGAGACTGAAACATTAACGGTAGCATAGGATTTCTGAAATAAAGCCTGTCTTGAGGCATAATTAAAGGAAGGCATCTAATTATCTGAAGAAAGAACTGTATCATCCTTTGCCCTTAATGCACACAAGGTAACTTAGATGACATTTAATTAGAGGCAAACCTGGATTAATACCTATTTAATATCTACAGTAGAAGCTTCCCTCTGTCTAAGTGGTTGTCCAGTGAATTGGGCAAATATTTAGCCTGTGCCTGCAGCTCAATAAATAATTTGCAGCAAACAATTTACTTAGCCAGATTTCTACTGTTTCTGAAGCAAGAATGTGATTTCTTTAGGCTTAGCAGCTTTTTATTTTTAGTGTTCTTTGAGAAATTAAAAGTATTCAGAATCCAAATTCTGAACAGTATTGTTTAGCTGAAAATGATGGATTATGTCCTATGGTTTTGTTTTGCTGGTTAGATGGTTGTACCCACAGCTGTAGTCGAAGTAGTGAAATTCCTTTTGGACTTCTGTTCACATTTATATTGATCAACTGTTTTCCTCAGGACATGGTAGGAGACGGCTAGAAAACAACTACAAGTTGTGATTAAATAGGTTCTTTGTACTGTGAGTAAATATTTATGAGGGAAAAAAAGTCCTGTATTTTTTTTTCTCATCTTAAGTCATATTTGTTCCATACCTGAGTCCTTGAAAGACCAGAAGGCAGCAGTAAAACAAGCTATGCTATGGAAACAATGGCAACCACAGTGTGCATCATAAAAACTTATGAACAGGTGCCATGGATTTAAACCATCCTTACTTTCAGTGCATAATATCAGATCTAGAAAAGGTCTCTGTCTTGGTCTCTGTTCTTTAGAAAGGTGTAGAGATGGACAGCCTGTCTTTATGTTTTCAAGCTGATGTATCCAGCTGAGAACAGGTAGCTTTCTGCCTGGATCCATTCCAATAAATTTCAGTCATACAGTGAGATGTTAGGGAGGATAAATCTTTTCTCTGTAAGAGATGAATCTTTCTCTATAAGTAGTATCAAGTTCCTAAAGTTATGAGTTGGTTTTAGTTCCTTTTGTATGGCTCCTAATGGGAAGACTCCTCAGCGCTTCCTGTGTTCACCCTGAGATGTTGGCTGCCTCTGACTTAGATCTGAGTTTAAGCTCAGTGACTCTGTTGGTTGTATGCTACACTTGTTTTTAGGAAGATGTGGAAGCTAACAGGAGTCTTGCTGCCTTCTGCCAGAAGTACAATATCCTTACCCTTTTTCCTCTACTTTCCTTCTAGCTCAAGCTGCTGTTTAAGGTGAGAGATACACCAAGTTCAAATTCTGGAGTAGTTCCTATGGTATCACAGCAGTTCGGTACCTCACTTGCACTGGACCAATACCAATGAAGCATTACTGCCCCTATCTTAGTCACAGACATCTTAGAGCATGATTCCAGCTTGTCCTAAAAGATGCATTTTAAACTGTTTTTATTTTACTTTATTTTAGACATGTAGCCACTTCATTCTGTCATCTGAGGAAGATCATAAGAACATGGATGTTTGGAGGAATTAGCAGTGTCCTCCAGCTAAAAGTGAACTGTTTTTTTGTTTGAATCTGCCATCTTCTGCCATCCATGCTACCAGACAGCAGTTAAACAAGCCATGATGAAAAAAAGAAGAGAGAAAGACAGTAGTATTATTTTCATAATTGGCTGCCCAAGTTTTCATTTGGCTGTGGAAATGTGCTATAGAATGACATTGTCACCAAGAAGTGAGAAGGGTAAGGCTTTCTATAGGTAACAAAAGTAGTCTGAATTTTAACAATGTCTGTTTAAAATAGTAAAAAAATGTTGAAAGAAAACCAGCATCCCCCAGTCATATCTAATCTGTGGAGTAGGAAAGTAATGTCATATAGCATCGCATAGTGCTGGTTGCTGAAGACAGCATTCTATGGAAAGTGCTTTTTGAATTTGGGCCAGTGGTACCAGTTCCCGTATCCTTAGAGATGAAAAATTGAGAGCTGCTTCAATTGACGACTGCCTAGAAATGTACTCTATGAGGGTATCTTAAAATATCATAGCCACAAAGTCCCAAATTCCGTATTTAAACTCTTGGCTTTTTGTTGTTGCTTTTGCAACAACAAATTTTGAGGAGAGAAATTATTTGAACTTTCTTCAGTGGTCAGTGTATGCATTCATCTCAATATAAACAATATAAACCAGTCATTGCCCAAATCTAATCTATACACATGTATGAGTACTGATTAGCATTCTGTGAACAAGAATGTGTGTTTTGAACTCACCAATTATTACAGCAGATTTTTAATAATTCTCTTCTTATAACCCTCCATTTATCTTTATTGCATTTATGAAATAAATGTAGGAGCTCCCAGAAGGTGAATGCAATATTATTTTGTGCTCACCTCTCATCAGACACTCTGGCAGAAGTTTACAAACATCAATTAAGTTTCACCATGCTGCCATCTGGGAAATAACTTTTCTTACACCCATGTTACAGATGGATAAACAAGCAGGAACTAAACAACTTGGCCTTTATCATGTAGCAAATTTGGAATAAAGCCCTCATGCTGTCTCCCAGTCCCACATTTGGGCCTAACCTGTAAGCATGCTGCCACATAGTTTATTTATATATTGAAACTGTTTTTAATGAACTATGTTACCATTTCTTTTTCTTCTGAATCATCCAGAACTAGCCAATATTTAATTTTATAGAGCTTTTACATATTCAGGTTACTATTTATAGTTAAATATAATGTTTGTCCTCACCTTTGGTTGTTTTTAATCTGTGTATGCTGCTAGCACAGGATGATGGTAAGCAAAGAACAAATAATTTTTTGTGGTTTCTTTTAAGATGTATTGCCACTGACAACAGCAGCTTTTGGATCAGTTCCTCATGCTTATGTTATAAATTGATCTCTCCAGTTCCTCAATTAGTTGAATTTTTCCTTGCACAGAATCCTTTCCATTTTCTAATGCTTTTATGGCAGCAGTTGGTAAGGCGTGCACAAGAAGATGAGGAGCTGTTTTATTCTGTTGTGGATTCTTGTACACTTATTGAGTCAGTCTAGACTGATTACAACTTCCTTTTTTTTATTTTATTTTTTGTTTTTATTTTTCATTGTAGAGCTTTCCTTCCTGTATTGCTGATAGCCCCTTTCAGCCTAACAGTGATATATCAAATTGTGTGTGAAAATGAAAGCTCCTAGTTACATTTGTTCTCCTTCAATTTCAGCTCTAGGTAATTAACATTTTCATGTGTGGTTTTGTTTTCTTTCAAAGATCATCTCAGTTCTCTGTGTGTGATATTTGTTATAAAGGAAGAAGGATCACTACTAGAGTAGTTACTCCATGACACTGGAGGATTTACTTCCATGTGAAAAATAGGTCATACTGTTGAAGTTCCTGGAATTAGTTCTCTTGGGAAAATGGTGATGCCAAGGAGAACTTGGAATGTTATTGTACTGGTAACTTCCAAATTTTGGGGACAGTCTCAGGAGAAAACCATCCTTACTAACCTATGAGACTTAAAAATGCCTACTGGTACTTCTGATTTTGGCACCGAGATGGACAATCATTAAAACAGGCAGGTAGGTACACTATGATAATTCTTTTTGTAATAAGGAATTATAAAAATTCTTTATTATAAAAATAAACATTATTATTTGGAAAAATATGTCAGCTTATACTATTAGCTTAGGGGAAGCGGTCAGTGGAGTCCTGCTACTGAAGTGACTAGTTACTGTTATCTCTGTTCCCAAATGCAATCCACTCATATGATGTCTGCATTAATCCCAGCAATGTCACCATATAAAGTATAATTAGCAATGTTGCCTGTGTATAAAGGAATGTAAGTTAACAATGTGAAGAAGATCCACATAATGGTTTGAAACTGCCCAGACTGGTCTGTTGCTTTACAAGGGACTAGCAGTCTATCAAGCATCACAGCAGTCACTAGCTGCCTGCTTGCCATTTGGGCAAGTGATAGTCACTGCTAATCATGCCCAGGGGACACCAATGTTTCCAAAGAAGACAGAGATGGAAGATCAAAGGATATCTTTTAAGGAAGATGTGATGGGAGAAAGAAGATTTGAAAGAGAAACTCTGAGGGGACAGGAAGAAGCAGAAAATAGCGAATCACAAATCAAATCCTTTTCTGTTTAAAAATTTTATTTCTTTTGGTTGTGCTAAGCCACTAGATGCTGGGACTTTAGCTCTGCATATCCAACAGTGCATTCCATTTGAAACTTTAGAGCTAAGTGAAGTAGAAAGTTCTCTTCTTATCTTTTATTAAGTTTTTCTGTAAGTTTTGTAATTCTCATCTATGTAGCTTCTGTCAATAAATTTTACATTTACCTTATCTTGGCTTGAGTTTAGATTGGTTTCACAGTGCTGGTAAATGCTGAGATCAATTACTTCTTCTAGGTAAGGAATCTTAAACTTCACTGAAGGATTCTATTTTCTCATCTTTAATTCAATGTCCAGCAAATCTGTCATTCTTGGTTTCCAAAAAGCATCTCAGCACCTGCTCAGCTGCATGGGCCACTTTGCAGTCTGATGATAGAGCTCTGTGTGGAAGAAGCCCCTTTTGGCTAACAGCATTAGCTAAGTACAGAATGGCATGACCCTCAAAGAAGCTGGTGGAATCCCAACATTTAATTTACAGAAATTTGACAAAATGAGCAGGTGATACTTACTTAGTCTTTTTATGGGAAGCAAAGTTTAAAAAGCCATTCTTACCTTGCTAGACAGAATAAGCCAAGGAGGGGATTTTCAATAAAGGTAAGAATGGAAGAATAAAATATCTAAGGTGAAGGATATTAAATGAAGTATTAAAACATAAAAGACACTGCTCTGGTACGTTCTGTAAGCAAGAAATCTGTTCCAGACCTGGAGGGAGTTTAGCAGAGGAGAGCCTGAAGCAAATTTTAGATTTTAATGAACTGAGTAGAAGATCCTATCCATGTTCTAAAACATGGGTGCATCCACAGTAGATACAGTCCCTAGAAAACTAAGCGTAATTTAGGATGTGAACAGTTAGTAAATCATGTGTATTATAAACTGTTTTCTTTACCTTAATGCTAAGTCAAGGAACTAACATAAAGCCATACTGAGATATAGACATGGCCTTCCTCTTTCCTGTTGTGCTTATAATAATTACATTGTAGTGTTTGTAATACAGACACTATTTCTAGGATATCAACTTACTGTAAAATAGAAACTTGTGATTTTTTTTCATTTGCATATGTTCACATCTTTTATAAAGTGTCTTTAGTTGTGACCCCTTTTGCCTATGTGGTTAATGTTTTCTGCTAGTGAATACTGAAGGTCTTGGTAGAATTTTGCACAGAGCCCTTAAAAAAAGAACACTTCTCTCATTAAATCTCAGGGGAGAAGACTTCCTAATTGGATTTGAAGAGGTACTGTTGGAACTTTTTTTAAATGTAGATATTTCTTTTTAGTAGCAGAATTGTTTTTTTTTCCTCAGATGTATTGTTCTCCTGCTCTCTGAAAATCAATAATAAATGCCATGTAAATATTCTTTCATTCCTGTTCTATTCAAAGAATTAGAAACTCTACTGAAAAAATACTGAACTTTAAAGCCAAAATTATTTGCATTATGATGAAGACAACACAGCTTTGGCTGTTTTTTTTTTCTTTAAGCCATTCTATGTCAAACCATCTTTATCTAGTAAGCTCAAACTTGAGAGGTTCTTTAATCAAAACAGGAAGTTGGGTTCCTAAATCACAGAAACATAGAGCTCAAAGAGTATTTATGAAACTTAACTGAGTCCCAACACCCGCCTAACCTATTCTTGAAATCTTAAAAACATGGAAGGTGAAGTAGATTCGCTTCCTCTATAGCTTGCCTCATCTTTTCTTTTGATTCACTTTCCTGAGCGTTAGACATCTAGGACAGTTTTCTGAAATGCAACTTGAAGTCCTAAGAGCACACCTGGCTGATTTCTTCATTCAGTCCTTGAAATGGCAATTACTTTTTAATGAGGTTTCAGCCATGCAGTTTGATGGAGAAGACTGTGTCCTTCTCTAAGTAAGTGAAAGGTCATTTAAATCATGAAAAGGACAAAGACTTCTGAATACTTACTGGAACTGTTTGTTTTCTATAAAAACAGAACCCTTTCTGTGGCAAAACTCTCACCACCATACCATCAGTACTAGAATTTCATTCACAAGTTTAGTGTCATGGGCCAAATGATGCAGAGAGAAGACTGTTGCTATTGCCAGATTGTGCATTATAACAGGCAAACATGGAAGAATGTGATGAACTTCTGACTCCAAGGGATGATCCCCACAGAGGTAACTTTGGCATGAGGAAAACTTTTGTGGGCAAGATTCGTTAAAAAGTGGAGGGAGTGTCATGAGGCGGCTCCTGTTGTAGGATTGTCAATTTGTGCCCATTTTGTAACCATCCAGGAAAAGCTTTTCTTTTCACTTTCATGTTAGCTAGTGTTTGCCCTTATACGTGACTATACAATGTCACAGTGTTTTTTCAGTTCTAAAGGTTTTTGTTGGCTTGTCTCATTTATCTCAGGAAACCTTTGGTACCACTCATAATGAAAGAAAAAAGTAACTTTGAGGATAGCAAATAACCTTTAGCAGGCAAAAAAAGGCTATTATCTACTATCTTAAAGCAAATGAGTTCAACTCCTTAGATCTTTGCAATGTCTATCTGTCCCCTGCCAGTGACCTATTCTATATGATTGCAACTCCAGTACAATATTGCTTAAAATGAGGAAGTAATTCCCCATTGTTAGCTGCCAGGAAAGCATTTCTTCTATGCTACTTTTCTACTTAATTAAGCCTCTATCTAAAGTGATTTTTTTAAACCTAGAACAGTTGGTTTATTCAATCTCTCTTATTTTTTCCACAAAATGAATTGCAAGAAGTGGGTAGTAGTAGTAAGGTATTGAAATCAGTATTTAGTTCTGTTAATTTTTAAAAAAAAAAAAAACCAAAAAACAAAAAAAAAAAAAAACCAAACGTAGGATGAAATTAGTCAATTACTGAAGTTAATTTACACTAAAACATGTAAAGCTGCTTGTGCCTGCAGTGAAAACCTAGGTGTTAGGCTATATAATCGCTGTTTAATGTTGTGAACAAAGTGATGCACTTCTTGATGTCTACATTGAATTATCTGTCTAATTAGGAGCATATTCAAGTGTCTAAAATCTCCTTCTCCCTTCTTCTCCTAGGTTGTTTTCCTCCTTTTCTGCTTTCCAACTATCTGAGGTTTGCACCTTTGCCCTACAGTCATCCTGATACCCACAAACCATCCTTTCTCCATGCAGACATTTACTTCCACCCTCACGCACCTCCTGCTTGCTCAGTCCCTCCTTCCTGTTTCAGTGGTCACACAGGTAGTCTACTCTCCTGCCTGCCTTCTGGGGCTGCCCATGTCTTCAGCTGCCCTATAGTCTGTGTCTGCTGCAGAAGAGTTTCCTTCAGAGAAGCTGCAGCTGTGTTAGATAAAAGGACAGCAGCACCTGAGGAAGATGGTAAAACAGAGGAAGAGCTGTGTGGTTTCCATCAGTGTTTCCTAGTATTAAGCCTACATTGCACAAATTTAAGGTTGTAATGTTTCCTCTTGAAGTACATCTGGCAGATGTGATCTCTTTTGAGACGGGATCAAGCTGGAGAACAGGCTTCTTCTAAAGGTATGCTAATCCCACAAAAAAATTTTATGAGAAAAATGTGCAGTTGTCAAGGGCAAGATGCTCTCATGAGAACATCCATCTTACTGAAGCAATGTAAAGTCAAGGTAGAAAGCTCCTTTTTGGGAAGAGGTAGACTTTTACACAGAATAGGTACACTTGTATACTGTTTTAAAAAGAGTATTCATGCAAAAGTCTGTCTTTATGATTTTTCTTAAGTGAAGTTAGGAGTGGGGAAACAAATTCAAGTTTAAATAAGGATCCAAGAATGTTCTCAAATCTTTGTGAGCTAACAAGTGTCAGTCTCTTTTCCTAAATAAGAAGTAATAGGTCAAGAAGAAATGGTCTCAAGTTATGCAATAGGGGAGGCTTAGATTGGATATTAAGAAAAATGTCTTCACTGAAATGGTGGGCAAGCATTGGAACAGAGTCCCCAGGGAAATGGTTGAGTCACCATCTCTGGAAGTATTTAAAAGACATTTGGATGTGGTACTTGCAGACATGGTTTAGTAGTGGACTTGGCTGTGCCAGGGTAAAAGTTAGACTTGATTTTAAATAAATTTCCAATCTAAAGAATTCTTTGATTATTTGCATGCCAAAGAATTACTGGTGCTTGAATTAGATGTTCTAAAGGTAATTGGGATGGGAAGAAACATATTAGAGGAGGAAAACCCATACAGGTAAAGTGTGGTGTGCTTCAGTCTGGATAATGGGAAGAAGTGTGGCAGCAAGAGGCATAAGCAGGATTATAAATGAGAAGTCTTCACCTTAGAGAGATGTCAGAATCTCTTTGAAAAAAAGCAGGCAAACCAGTTTTTTCTCTTTGTTTTTCATCACTCAAAGTACTTCTGTGGGTTCTGTGAATCTTTTCAGTGATGTCATGTGGAGGTGGCACTTCACCATTTTATTGTTACGGGTGTTGTAATTAGGTTGGTGTTCAGGGATTCAAACCCTCTTGGGTTGCACTGTAGCTCCCTACTGGAGTCCTGCAAGGGTATGTGTTTCAAGAAGAGATATTTCCTCCCTGCCTTGTTGTTATTTTCTTTTTTAACTACAGCAACTCCTAGCTTCCCTTCAGGCAGTAATGTGTGTGTGTATGAAGGGAAATCTGTCCACAGCATGCTGCTTTTGTCTTGCTTGTAGCTTTCTGGAGGGTAGCCTTTTTTGAGGATTTCTATGTGCACCTGCCACTTGTGATATAGCTTACTGACTCGTGTTTCCTTGTCTGCCACGAGCTGTTCCCATCTTCTGGCTTTTGGCATGGCTGAGCTGTCACAGTCCTCTGGACAGCAAAGTGAAGCCCTGTGAACTGCCAAACTGTCCAGGAGCCTCCTTAAGAAGCTAAACAAGTTTATTCTGGGCTATTGGTTACAGTGGAGCAGGTAATACTTGTTTTAATAAGTGTTTCAAGGGGAAGTTACGAATAACATTGAATGAAATTGGAACTTTAGGAACAGTAATCCATTTTGAGAAGTTATTGTGTGGTCTAGGTAGTTGTCTAGGACCTGTAAATAACTGGTTTGAATATCTTGTCTGCAAAGATGCTCAGGAGATCTACTCTGGGAGAAAGGCTGTGCTGAGGGATTGCTTTCTGCCTGTGTGTGTAAAATTAAGGAATTCTTGGCTGCTTCCATGAAATTAAGGAATACCTGGCTGCTTCCATGAAAAAGCAATGGCAATTTCAGTAAACCATAGCAATTTCTTTCTTTACCTAACAGTTTGGAATTAAAGCTTAGTTTGTGGTGATAGAGCAATACACTACTGCTAACACTACCACTGGATGGAGAACAGCTGATGTTGTTTTATTCAGTTTTAATAAGTTTTAAGGTAAGATCTGGTTTCTGTAGCACGCAAATATGCACAAGTATAACACTACCATGTGTATCTATACCTACATATTGTCTCTGTGTAAAAAGAAAGGCATTTAGTAGACTCTCTTCATTGTTCTCTCAAGGTACTAGGTTTTTTGCAGTCAGTTTGCTAAATGCTGCCTTTTGTAAATGTTGCTAAGTTATGAAGAGGATTAGGCCTTCAGATCACTAGTATGCTTTGATTTTAAATCCCAGATCCCTGCACTGAATACAGTAATAAAGACACTTGAACTCTTATTTTTCACTGCAGGTGAATGCTCTAGCTTATAGGGTATTCTGCCTCAGTTGCCTTCAAATATGTATTTTTTTCCTTTTTTTAATTGTTGTTGCTGTTTTTTCGCCTTTTTTTTTGGGGGGGGGGGGGGTCGGAATTGGGCTGTTCCACTTTGGGTATTATACTAAAATATTTTTGGGTATGAAGATGAGAACCCAAGTGTCCCAAATCTAAGCTATGTGTCTCAGTGATCAATTATTTACTCTTCTCTCCTGTACTTGGTGATCATTTTGGTATCTCATCAAAGAGAAGCAGCATGCACAGGAGAGAGTACTGTCATGGCTAGGATGTGCTCCTGTGCTGTGTATGATGCAGCTCTTTCCAGGTAGAGGAGGGAGCTTATACCTAGCTTCCAGTTTTCTCACCTCAGCCTGTAATTGCCCAGCTCCTTTTAGACAAAAGGTGGTACTACTCTGCCTATCCATGCACAAGTTGGTGCGTTAAGTATGCCTATTGGGTAGTGTTTCTCAGATATGTGGATATCTATTGTGTGAGTTCCTGATATGAGCAGTGAGATACTTCCTTACGCAAGGTGATGATGCCGTTGGCTTGCAGAGTAGCACCATTTCAGGTTTTGCTTGAATTTCTAGAAAATTCTGGTGTCCTAGGTACTCAGGTGGATTATTGACGATTTTTGGTTACTCTAACCTATGGGGGCACCTACTAGTTTGCCTAAATGGCACCTTTGGCATTCAAGTGTGGATTGTTATTTCCCTGGGGCTGCAGAGTGGTTGCACTGGCAGTGTGCGCTGTTGGGCTCTATATTTTGAGCTTCCAGCAAAACAACTGGAATCCTTAGTTTTGTGTTTACTTACAAGCCTCTGGACAGTAAGAAAAGAGCAGGAAAAGTAGTAGTATAGTCATGCCAAAATAGGCCTTGAATAATAATAGTCTGATTAAACACACCTTAAAACTATTTAGAAAAACAAGGCTACTGGAATGTTTAGGTCGTCTTATTTATTTTGTACATTTCAGGCCATGTATCTACGTTAATCCTTGCAGTCCAGGTTCAGCTAAACTGTTCCATCACTCAGAAAACTTAAGTACTAGCATGGCCCTGGCCTGGGCAGTAGCAATCAAACTACTTCATGTCGAACATCACTTTGATATAATTAGGTTGCTTAGTATGATGTGGACACAATTAACTTGGTCCATTATCAACTTGGTGGATTATTTCTATCTCTTTAACTGAAACATGTAAAACCTCCCATATTTCCTTCTGACCTTACCATTTTGGAGGCTTCATCATTGCTGTTTTAAACTCTTCACTTTAAAAAAAAAAAAAAAAAAAAAAAACAGAAAAGCTGGAGGACACATAAGTTAAAATAACAGTATTACTACTATAACTGCCCTGTCTAGATTAACAAGGGCATGCCTCTGTGCTCTAAAAGAGAATTATCCTATTGCTTCAGATATTTTTTCACTATGTTGGATATTTGATATTGTGCATGTCCTTGGTTGATCAGCTCTTCCAGGAGAAAAAAATACACACAATGCATAGTTTCTGTCTTGTATGGGCAAATTTCTGTATATTTTTGTGAAGTGTACATGCACGGAGGTGAAGGGTTACTGAGCAATATACTGCCATTGTTAAAACTTACAAAAGACTTTATTTCTTAGTGTGTGTGTATTGTGCTTCACCATAATTCTGAGTGAACTTGAAAGGTAACTTATACTGTTTGAAATACATCCACACTGTTATCTTAACAAATGGTGCTCTTTGCTGCAAAGTCGAAGTATATTTGAATATAAAGGCACTTAAAGCATATTATATGATCTTGGGGCAACCTCAGGAAGAACTTCTAAGGCTGTAAAGCTTAAGCAGCCAGCCACCATCCATAACTGTGGACTTCTGTTATTAACCCCATGACCAGACTGCTGCTGGATTTTGAATGAGATACATAAAGTATTTATTGAGAAAAAATAAAAATGCATTCCCCAAGCAAAATTTTTACCTGTGGTCTCACAGATTGGCTTTGTGAAACAAAAGAATGGAAAGATCAGCCTGCTGGAAATACTGGCTGCAGGGATGGAGGGGTTAAAAAAATAAGGCAATAAACTGCAGCTGAAAAAAATTGTCAGACAAAAGAAATTATGTTACATCTTGCCTACATTTGTATAAGAAAGTTTAAGGAAATTAATTGCTCTCTTGAACTTCTAACTCCCTGTAGAACTGAAGTCTAGAAATAGGATGGATTTATGTTTCATTACAGTAACATTCGTGTATTTCTTCCAATTAATTGTCATTTCTGTATAGATGGCTGAACAAAACCTGCTATTATTTCTAGTCAGATGAAGTATTTGCAGTGACATGAAACTAGGCAAAATTCTATTTCCAACTCCTTTGTAACTAGGCCTTCAATGTAGTTATTGCAACAAACATCTTTACCACCTGATGCTAAATTGTACAATGAGGCCATGGAGTGGCAGGGGAAAGAAAAGTGATAGTACTATAACCATGAGAGATAATACAGGTGCAGGTACTTTCATTGCTATTGTCTCAATTGGGCATAATCTTCACCCATCTGAAGACTCAGAACTGATGCTAATGTTTTAAGTAGGACTTCATTTGTGTTCAAGCATTGTGCCAGCAATCTGCACCAAGGTAATCTGGTTCTTCCTTTTTTCTTGAGACCTAACAACCGCCTGAATGATTTTCTTCCACTCCACCCCCAGTGCACCAATGTTGTTGCAAAACCGAGGATGCTCTCTAGGAGAGACAAATTTTATTTTATGTGTATTAGACCTAAGATATGTCTTTATTTTTTTTTTTTAATTGCTTTTGACTCACTTACTTGTTGGTGTGTGAAAAATGCCTGCTCTCAGGAGAAAACTTCAGCCTTTCTCCTCAAAATGCATGCTGTCAGCTGGAATGCTTCTATTCAGACATCCAGCAATGATGCGCCAGGAAGCTGTAATTTTGTTTCTTATTCACTTTTTCTCCAGTATGGACATTCCCAACAGGAGTAGGATCACATACTTCATGAAGGTCATATACTTGTTAAGTGTGGAAATGGTAGGTCATGCTGAATACTGAGGCAGTTTGGCCAGGGAGTGCGGTTATCTGCTGAGGATACCCCCTAAGGCACTTAATTAAAACTCCCAGCAGGCAACAACTGCATGAAAACAATTTCAGTTTTGGTGAAGACTGGTAATTTCAATTTTCTGATGGATTTGCTCCCTTTCTCTTGGTAAAATTCTATTCTCTAGTGTTTATGTAAACAGACCCCATGGATTCCATTAAAAACTTGCAAATTTCCTTTAGAAGTAATGTCACTGCAGTGTTCTCACCATGTCTAGCATAAAGAGAAGTGTCAGAACTGTAATGACTATCACTTTTATATGCATGTGTGCCTTAGCAGCTTAAGGGCAAATAGCTTATGACTTTCTAAGTAGCATGTAGTAGAATTGGCCTAGCTCCTGTGTAGCAATATTGTGTGGTGTTTATTCAGTTCCTAGTCTAAAGGTATTATGGGGGAAAAAAATAAAAATAAATGAAGCTCCACAGGCAAAGCAATTTCTAAATAGTATTTGGGCTATTATACTCCAAGCTGCTGATCTGAGGTCCCACAAGCCATGGCTATCTCTGCTGTTTTCTCCTGGTATCCCTGCCATTAGCAGTTCTTAAAATCCTTTTTCAGTTCTTTCCAGCAGCCATCTTTAAACTTGATGGGTATTTTTAATATCAAAAATTCAGGTCAGAGAAGTTAATGCTCTAAAGCCTTGGGTGGATGATTACATTTGATGAAAGTGAAGCTCAAGATGAAAGACTAATTCAAGTAACAGTAACGCTTACCAAGTGTCTGTATTTCATGTCACAGGCAGCATAGCCTGCTATTAGAGGTCCCAAAGCACAGTTTTCATGCAGGTTGCAATAAATCACACTCATGTGGTGATGAGGGATAAAGTGAGCTAAGTGAGGTCACTTGAGGAAAACAAAAAAGCCTCAAAGGTGAAATTTAGTGGTTGACACTGATCTCCCTTGGGAAGAGAAGAAATAAGTGAAGTTATCATTTTCTTACTACTGAATTGACATACTTGGCCAGAAATAGGTATGGTTGAAAGCATTTCCAAGCAGTAAAAAAAACCCAAAAGATTAGCAATGGCAGGAGGTCATGACAAAGTATGAAAACCACCTACAAGTAGGTTTGTAAGGGCCAGGGAAGCTGAATAAAAAGACCATGCTGTTGGATTTATAAAACCGGATAAAAGCCCGAGTAATCACTAGGGATCTGCATGCCCACTATCAAGAATAGTCAATTTATTTGAAAAATGTGCTAGCTTACATACTTATTTATTTTGTCTGTTCCTTTTGCTGGAAAAAACATGGCTCTTCTGAGTTCAATAGGTGACTAGGCACCCATGCTGCAGATACTTATGATGTGTAATTAAATAAATAAATCATGAAACAAGGCTGATATTTTACATCCTTCCTCATGTTAATAGTTTTTATAAGGGTTATCCACATGGCTGAGACTTCTGAACTCAGGCTTTGTATTAGTTAAAAGCTGAGGCAGAAAATTCTCTTTCCAGTATCTGTGAGCATGTATTTGGAAAACCAAGTTAAATGTGAAAACAAAAATTGAATACATCATTATAATGTGCATTGAAACACATTTCTTTGACAAGGTGCTTCATAGCCATAGCCTCTTCCCCGCTTTGGTTTAGTTGCAATTTTTTACATGTGAATGTTCAAGGCAGTATTGTTTTCTACTTTGGAAATGATTATCTGAATGACTGCATGAATTAAGGAGAATGTTGCTTAATTTTGATCACATCTTCAGTAGCATTAAGCCCTTAAAAATAATATAATATCAGAAAAAAAAAATATCTGTGGGGAAAAGTTTCCCAGGACATCTTGCAACTTCTGCCTTTGCTGTACCTGCAGCTGCAGCAAAGATGGTCCCTTTGTCTTTTGGGTGAGTTGCATGTAGATTTTAGTAGAGAAGATTGGAGCACATCTGGGCTCTGTTCTGCTGCAGGGGCAGGATCTGAGTATGCACTCCTTCCAGCTCCAGGAATCCTGGAGGATTTGGACCTTTGATGTGATGAAGATGTCTTCGAAGCGTGGAAAGCTTCAGTCCCAACCAGATGATTGACAAAGTTTGTTGCAGATTCTGGTGTTAAATGGCAGCTGTTGGCTTGGTTTACTTGTTATGAGATACAGACATTTCTGTCCACCAATATATTGAGGCTTGCAGAAGTCCTGATGTTTGGGGTTTTTATGATTATTGAAAAAAAGTTGTGTTTGGTGTTTTTTTTAAGTGTCAAACCCGTCCCTGCGTCAGCCTTTCCATATTTTCCCTTATTTTGAATTTAACTTCTGCTTCTTAGGAAAAAAAAAGGAAAATAAATCAAAGCAGCATTTTTAATGTAAGTTTCTTTTATAGCTAGAAAATTACTAACTCCTATATTTTCCTAGCGTAAAACGCCTTCATGTCAAAGCTACAGGTACTCAGGTAGGTGGTATGTGTCAAAAAAGATCTGTTATGGTTTACCATTTATTTAATTAAGTAGCTGCCTTTATTTACTTGTATTCTGCAGTATCCTGTTTATTAACAAGTTATTTATTTTTAATTGAGTGAGTTCCGATTACGAGAGGGTAGTAATGCTTCTCTTTCAATGCAAGGCAAATTAGCTAGAATGTGAGTTGAAGAACCAGTTGTAGCAATGAATTCATATGAAACATGACAGCATGGCTTCACTAGGGGGAAATCCTGCCTGACCAATCTGGTGGCCTTCTATGATGGGGTGATGGAACTGATGGACAGGGGTAGAGCTGTTGATGTCATCTACCTGGACTTGTGCAGAGCATTTGACACTGTCTCACATGACATCCTTGTCTCTTAAGTTGGAGAGTCATCAGTTTGATAGGTGGACCACTCGGTGGATAAAGAACTGGCTGGATGGCTTCATGCAAAGAGTTGTGCTCAATGGCTCAATTCCAGCTGGAGACCAGTAATGAGTGGTGTCCCTCAGGGATCGGTGTTTGGACCAGACTTGTTCAACATCTTTGTTAGTGGCATGAACAGTGGGATTGAGTGCGCCATCAGCAAATTTGCCAATGACATCAAGCTGTGTGGTTCAGTTGGTACATTGGAGGGAAGGAATGAAATCCAGAGGGACCTTGACACACTTGTGAGATGGGCTGATGCCAACCTGATGAAGTTTAACCATGCCAAGTGCAAGGTCGTACAGCTGGGTGGGAGCAATCCCAGGCACAGTTACCGGTTGGGCAGAGAAGAGATTCAGAGCAGCCCTGCAGAGGACTTGGGGGTGTTTGGCCATAGCCTTGGGTGGCATGGTTTAATGGAGGGTGTCCCTGCCCACGGCAGGGGGGTTGGAACTAGATGATCTTAAGGTCCTTTCCAACCCTAGGTGTTCTATAATTCTATGTAAGCTAAATGATGGAATGTCTTTGAGATCAGGAGATAGGGCAGCTTCTTAGAAATTTGTTGAGGGATGTCAATGATGTGGACTTCATGTGGCTAGGAAACTCCCCTACCATGAGCAGTGGGAAAGTACAAGAGATGCTGTGATTCATACATGCTTTTCCTTTCCTTGTACCACTTCCACAGCATGTGCTTATGGCTACGGTCAGTGACAAGGCACTATGCTAGGTGGAACTCTGATTTTACTGATAGTGGCAGTTTTCAGCCTTAGTTTGGATGTGGACCTTCGGTAGCTGTGTTAAATAATATTCTGCCTGAGAAAGATAGCTGTTTTCTTACAAGTTAAGACAAGTGTAGGTTGAAAACCAATCAAATGTAGCTGCCTTTCTAGAAGGCTCTGAGCTGGCTTGGGTATTTCTACACAGTGTACACAAAGTCCTTAAGACGTCTGAGGAGTGGAACAGAGAGGACATTACTTATACTTTTACATCAAATGGTATTTAGTTTTATTCTAGAATCACTGTAATTCTCCGCAGATCCTGGTGTCTGTGCAAGGTGAAATCAGGTCTGCTGTTGACAGTCTTATCAGGTGACCTGCCTCATAGTCATTACTAAACAGAAAATTCATGGCCTGGTTTCATGGGAAGTTTCACTGTAAAGGTTTGCAGGACTTTGTCCTTGGACTCTATAAAATAATACTGCACCCATTCATGTGCTTTAGGTGCTGACTAGTCTGTGAAGTGCTAGAAATTTCATGTTTCTACCTTGAGTATTTTGGTTGGTTAGTGATATTTTGGTTATATAATATTTGGGTTGTAATTACGTTTTAAGACTACTGAAAGCTAGAATTCAGGACATGTAATTCAGATATTAAAGCAGCAGCTTGAATAATCAAGGAGGCCGCTCCCTAGAAATGAATGCAACATCATTCTTTCCAGGTTTTCTCCTATTTATAATGAAACAATCAAATACTTCTGTCAAAATATTTCATAACGATGAATGCAAGAGATGTTGATCAAGAGGAAGCAAACGTTTCACCTCTTATTAACTAGTGGGGAAAATCTTTTATGTATTAAATCAGCCTGAGATGTTGGTAGCTGCAGTGAAGTCTGTATTGCATTATTGCTGACTTTTCATAAAATGTGTAATGTTTTCAGAACATTTTTCAATATTGAGTATTGAAGATTCAAAATGTGTTTCATTGCTGACACAGGAAAAAACTGATTTTACTTTGAGTTGTGGAGTACATCATAATTTCTCACAAAAAAAGTATTCTGAGTTTGTTACCTTTATTACCTACATTGAGAAGGCAGCTTTGTACCTTGTTTGTAGTGTAGTAATCCAACAGGTTATGGAGACCAACTTCTTAAAGATGAGATTTAGGATGAAATACTGTATTTGAGAAACTTGTTTTATGAGGTAACATTTCTAATTCACTGTATCAATGCTCTATGCCAACTGATGTTGATCTGATATATGAAAACTCTATTTCACGCTCAACAAGTTTGAAATCTTCCTCTTGCACTGGAAAACTCACTTCTGTGACTTTCCTTGTCATCTCTTATACTTCTGACTTGACAGCAGTTTACTTGCAATATCCAGATATGATACAAAGCACCTTTTAGAAAGAAAGGAGTACTTCAGCTCATCAGACCAGAACCCTGCATTTTTAAAGATAGCAGTATAATTTTTAAATGCTATGTGTGTTCTTCTGTAAGAAGTGTGAGTTCTGTTCACTATTGACTGCTTATTAAGAATAAATGCAAAAAGCCTCTAACCAAAGCTTCGAAGTTTTACTTAAGGTTTCTTCTTGTTTCTTACTTCGGTAGGTTTAACTGAAGAACTTGAAAAGATCTGTGATGAATAATCATAGTAAATTCTGTATTTAAGGTGGCAAATTCCATTGCAAATCCCTCTGAGTGTTTTTGGTTTTTTTCCTTCCAGGTTGATTATTTCTCTTATTTATAACTCCTTCCCCAGTAGTACCAGCATCATCCTCTGCTGTAGGTTTTCTTTGCTGACTACTTGCTTCTACATCTGAAGAATATGGCTACTGTGTAGAAACTTCAATACTTTTTTCTTTAACTTTGTTTTAGTATTTTCAACACTGCTTCTGTGTGTGCAACCTTCTGTGACGGCAGGTGAATTCTGTCCTGGAGTCACATGACCCAGAGAATGATCTTCAATGCTTCCTGATAGTTCTGGAGGAACTTAGGTTGTTTAGCTTCTTCTAAAAGATATCTTTTTGCTGTTACACTTTGCTGTTAAGGGAGGTGGTTTGCGTGTAAGACACAACAACAACAATGGTGAAGTGGTATTTGTAAACATTTTAAACTATATTTCAGATGAAAATCCCTCCATGTCTACTCTCTTGTACTTGTTAACTCTTGCCTTTATGGTTCTGTCTTTAAAATAGTTTTGCTACTTATAGCAAATGCACACGGACTACTCCCCGTTTTTTTCTAAATAGGCTACTCTTTAGTATATTTCTACATATATAATCAGTCCACTGACTGTTATTGGGCAGTAGTACTTCTGGTATCATCCAGACTGTGGAGCAGCCTCTATGACAGTTCATATCCAATATATTTCATTTTGCTTAGAAGTTGTTGGGCTTTCTCTCCTCCCCACACTTTTGGGGAAATATTACTTCCCCCAACCTAAGAACTTCCTTTGCGCGAAGGTGCTGGCACAGGGAGGTGTGGAATAGGGTAGGTCCTGATTCTGCCAGTGGGAAACCTGGGTAGAAGGGCATCACAGCCACTCTCTACATACTGCTAGGTAGGGTATAGCAGGATGGTAAGGGAAGAGTAGTGGCACTGAAAATAAAGAAGTCAATCCTGTTATGAATTGTCATCACTGTTTGCTTTTTCAGGAAAGCAGAACAGCAGGATCTTTTACTCACTAAGAATATGTGCTGCTTTTATTGGAACAGGTTGCATGCATTTAGTCAATGTGGCACTTAATTGATTTCCTGATGGGAGTTAAACTTTCCTGCTTAGCAATTTCGCATTTATTCAAACACTGTTTAACGAAATCCGTATTCTTTGACCAGGATCCTTATTAATGTTTTTGAACTCCATACCTGCCATGATATATCCCCTGAAGTATAGAATTTGAACTGTATATCCATAAGGTACAACGTATGTAAAATTTTCATTAAGACAGAAAATTCCAGTCTGCTTCCATACAATCATTTTTTTGACAGTATATTACCCCTAGACATATTTTATCCTTATTTACTCAACTTCAAGGCAATGAATTGCCGTTGATTACATTATTCAACTATCAGTTTGTTTTATTCCTTCAGAGCATGTAGGGGGAAAGCTCCAGAAAAATCTGCTGTAAAGCAGCAGTGCTCCTGCTACATTCATTCAAGCTTGGGCTGGTTATTACTAGACTCCTGTGAAATGGTGGTGCTGTGATGCTTTGAAGAGCAAGGAAAAAGAGAAATCAGCTTTTAGCTGGGAATAAGTAAGTTACTGCAGGGTTGCATTTTCTCTTTTTATACTGAAATCTGCGCTCCTGAGTATAGAAGCATTTAATTTGAGCCTTCTTTCCCCAGAAAAAAAAAAAAATTTTTTTACTTTCTCCTGATTTGCTCTCTCTTTTCTATGTCAAACTATCTTTAATGTCCATTTTTTTCTCCTTCCATTTGGGATACAACTCTGTACTACTGCTGCAATCATCATTTGTATTGCACATGATTTTTCACTCTGCTCTTCTCTCTGTGTCATGTCAAACGCAAGCCATAGTTTTTCTCTTAGGGTCTAACTTTCTTGCACCACTGAGAGCTCAACTTCCACCTCCTGTTACCATCAGGGACCAGAAGTGGCAGACGCTTTCGTACTAATATTTTACGTTCTTGGATAAGTACTTCTGTGCTGTCACCTGTTAACACAGGTGCTTGTGAGCAGTTCCAGTGTTCTCTTCCGCTAATGTGAGCTGACCTCATTGCTCTCTTTCAAATGCTTGCTTATAATTTTCCTTAAAACTCCCCTAATGCCTATCAGAGAATTGACATGGGTTGGCCTGCATATAGGCTGGCATCAGCTGTATTGCTGAGCACTGTTTTCTCTTTGCTTTGAGACCTTTGCCCATGTACTCCTTTGCTTGCACTCAAACCCTAAAGCTTGAGGCTCAGGCTCTATTTGCTTGTCTGCCTGCGCATAAGCTGTTACGTTCAACCAGCAGGCTGGCATGTGAAGGCAAGATGGGAAATTTATACCACAGCTATTGGGGAGCATTCCTCTATTGCCTTGTTTCATATTTAGCAATTTAATTTTGCTCAATGTTTTCAATATATAGGAACCAGAAAAGGCAGTGATACTCCAAAATTAGTTATATGTGTACACAGGTGTTTAAAATAGATGTGTACCAAGATGCTATAGTGATGGAAGGCTTTATTTTGCTGTTTGATGCTGTTGTGGCTTAAGCCCAGCCATAATTCAGAAAAACCATGCAGTCTGTTTCTCACTGCCCCCCCTTCCTCCCTGCCACTCCCTGCGGGATGGGGAGGAGTGTTAAAAGAATGTAACTCCCACAGGCTGAGATAAGAACATTCCAGTTCACTAATGTATAACACAAACCACTGCTGCTACCACCAGTAATAATAATGATAAGGGAAATAACAAGGGAAGAGTATACAACCACTTACTACCTGCCGACTGATACCCAAACCAACCAAGCAGTGTTCTAACCCTTCTGGGTAACTGCTCCAGTTTATATAGCGAGCATGATGTCCTGTGGTATGGCATAACTCTTTGGTCAGTTTGGGTCAGGTGTCCTGTCTTTACTTCCTCCCAGCTTACCCTCCTCCCTGGCAGAGCATGAAACTCAGAAAGTCCTTGATCAGAGTAAACATTACTGAGCAACAACTGAAAACATGAGTGCTATCAGCCCTGTTCCCAGGCTGAAAGTCAGAAACACAGCGCTGCACCAGCTACTAAGAAGGAGAAAAAATGAGTGCTACTGCTGAACCCAGGACAGATGCAAACAGTGTCACTCAGCTACGTATTCAATACTTGACCTACAAAGGTGGGTTTTTTGCCCTTGTGTGCTATGTATCCAGGATCCTCCCATAAATCCTATCAAAACAGGCAGCACTGCTCTGTGTTCCTTTCCCATGCCTGTGATCTTTATCTGTTGTCTTAATAAACTTATGTTTGATTTCTTTTGTATGGGATATATTTATCAAATATACATGATATAGTTCTATAAACTGAAATCTCTAGTGAAAAGTGTTAACTATTCTTAAAAAATCTTGATTTTGGCTGATATAAAATACAAAGACAACCAAAACATAAAAATTCCAGTTATTTTGCAAGGTATTTTCTCACATTATATATTGTACAGCCTGGAGAAGAGAAGGCTGTGTGGAGACCTCATATCAGCCTTCCAGTATCTGAAGGGGGCCTATAGGGATGCTAGGGATGAACTCTGCATTAGGGACTGTAGTGATAAGACAAGGGGTAATGGTTTTAAACTTAAACAGGTGAAGTTTAAGTTGATTATAAGGAAGAAATTCTTTAGTGTAAGAGTGGTGAGGCACTGGAATGGGTTGCCCAGGGAAGTTGTCATTGTTCCATCCCTGGCAGTGTTCAAGACCAGGTTGGACATAGCCTTGGGTGGCATGGTTTAGTGTGAGGTGTCCCTGCCCCTGGAAGGGGGGCTGGAACTAGATGAACTTAAGATCCTTTCAACCGTAACTATTCTATGATTCTGTATTTAGAGCTTCCTTTCACCTTGTTTGTCAGTGCAAGAAGAAAATACTCGAGAGATATATTCAACAATGAACTAGGGAAAAGAAAAATAAAAACCCTTTTCTTACCCCAGATTTCAGTAGGACATAAAGAGACTGGTGTGTGCTGTTTTAAAAAAAAATATAATAAAAGTCTTATAAAAATGACTTATCTCAGTCATGTTCTTCACAAAAATGTTAGGTTTTTCAAAGGACTTTTATACTTTTGCCATCTAAATGTTAGTCAAACTCTTTAATAATTAAACAATAATGGCTAGAAAAAATATATTAATTATGCATCTCCTAGGCCACAGAAAAAAAGCTATTTTATCAGGCTACAAAATGATTGAGCATGCATAAAATTTAACATTTAATAATGTCATCAAGAACATTTATTTTAAATGTTTCCATGTTCCAGTTCTGTCTAATTAATATTTCAGTGTTAATGCACTAGTTATGCTCTTTTGTTCCTTATTCAGTGCAGCTGAAGTTTTTTTCTTTAGCAGCCCTTGGCTGAAGCTTCAGCAAGCCATACAGTAAAACAGACTGCCTAGTGTAGACTTGAGGATGCTAAGGTACCTCAGAAGCAATGTTCACAAAGAATGGTCATGAGGAATATGTTCTATTGCAGATAAACATGAGCTATTATGCATTATCAAAACAACCAACCAACCCCAGATTTTTTTTGAGGTATTGTGTGGGTTAAAGAAGGTTACATCCCTCAGACCTGCATTTTCATGCATAAGTAATTCTTTCCTGTGAGGGTGGTGAGGTGCTGGCACCAGTTGTCCAGAGATGTGGCTGCCCCATCCCTGGAAACATTCAAAGCCAGGTGTGATGGGGCTTTGAGCAACCTGATCTAGTGGGAGATGTCCCTGCCCATGCAGAGGGGTTGAAACTAGATGATCTTTAAGATCCTTTCTAACCCAAACCAATCCATGATTCTATGATAGCTACAGAAGCAGTGAAGACTGTTTTGGCTTGACTAGCATTTGATATGGAGAAAGTTTGCTAATGCCTCTTGAATTTTAGTTCCTGAAAGACATGG
Source organism: Forpus xanthops (assembly GCA_032466535.1). NCBI lineage: Eukaryota > Metazoa > Chordata > Aves > Psittaciformes > Psittacidae > Forpus > Forpus xanthops. The sequence continues at coordinate 32,273 of JASSUY010007691.1, forward strand.
TGCACTTAACAGTATATTAAAGAGCAAAGCTGAAGGGGAAGCCTTTATTATGAGCAATTATAAGCTGTTAAAGAGCAGAAATATTGGTTCTAAGCTAAGAAATGTATAGACATAATATAGATTGAGCGGGATGTAGTGTTTCATAGTCATGTCTATGAGCCTTGGCCTTAGCAAAATAAGACCAAATGTTGTATCTTTGGGTGAAAAGTGCACAACAGCAACATCCAAATGTATCTTTAAGTTGCACAACAGCACCATCCAAATGGAATAGAAATGCCAGGGGTAACTGCTGCTTCATCAGTTAATTTAATTTCCACTTCCCTTAGTGGCGTGCAATCACTGGGCCAATCTTTCACTGATAGACACTGATATCAGCTAGTAGTACCATCAAGAAGCCTTAGTAACCCAAAGCACTGTTAAGATATTTGAAGCCCCTAATTTATTCCTTTCTGAAACCTGTTCAGAATGTTTCTCTTCACTTCCCTTCTCTGTTTCTTCACTGTTTATCTTTTTCTCCCCTGCAGACATCTTGGAAGTGTGGGAAGAGTCCTACATGTTTCATAAACTCATTTGTTCCCTTCCTTCAGGTGCAGCCTTTTATTAAATAGTCCACACAGGCTAGATAGAGTAGCTTCTCTTCTGAGATACCACCTTTATGAAATATACTTATTAGGTAGAGGAATATTGATAAAAGTTTCTTGTGCGATAGCTGCAAAATGGCAACTTCAGATAACAAGTTCAAAGGTGATGTCTGTCAGCATCACGATGACTTGCTGAATTTTCTAATAAATAAATAAATACAGAATTCAATTAAAAGTTGCGTAGATGGAATGAGGTGCAAGCATTCACTGTAAAGACAGGTGAGTTTAATGGTAACAGCTGCAAGAGTAACTTGTGTTAGACCAGTATTGAAGGCGTGTTGATTCACAAAAAAGAAAAAAAAATTGGGAAAGCACATAAGAAGGAAAACTCAGTGCACAAGATGCATCCAGAGAAGCTGTCAGTATGAGGCCAACTCATCTTTACCACATGCATGTTTGGTTGCTCTTGGCAGTATTTTGTGTCAGAATATGGAGGCGGTGGAAACTTGCTAGACTCTGAGTAAAACCTGTTTGAAATGCAAAGTAAGCTGTTCAGTGACAATATTTCTGTCTTCTCATGGTCACAGAACCAGGAGGTAGCTGAGGAGGTGATTTGGCTCATTCTCAGCTTTCTTCCTGGGCCCCTCAAACCTGTCTGTGGTCCACATGTGGACTGTAGTAACTTTCATTCTGCTATCTGCCCTTGCCAAAGATGATGATCCTATGCTCATATGCAGTTGTGGTTTAGGTAATGTCTGCTATAGCTGAGCCAAGGACATATGCCGAGCTACCAAACTGGGGCAGTGGAAGCACTACTGCATGCCTCACTCTGCTGCTGTGAGGCCAGTGGGAAGCTGAGGTAGCCACCAAGCCCAAACTTACCAGAGTACTCATTCCCCTTCTCCCTGGCAAAGCCAAGCCACAAACTGTGAGGTCAACAGCACTAGCTAAAAGCTTAGAGTACCAGCTTAGAAGAGCTTCACTCTTTACTACACTAGCTGCTGTGCCATTCGAGTGGAAGGTTGGCCTCTGCTGGCTAGTGTGCTGCGCCAGCAATTTACATAGTGTGTCAGTGTGATCTCTTTATGATACACAGTTCTCAAAGCAGCTATTAGATTATTTTTCAAAGATTGCTACCCTGGCATTGTGGGAACTTGGGCATAATAGTTAAGACCTAGCCAAGTATCTTTTTGTGAACACAGTCTTGGATCTTGGTATGAGGTGCTATGTTTTATTTGCTACCTGTTTTTTAGTCTTAGAGCTAGATGTTTGATTTATTTCCTTAATGAAATCAATTTAGGTTTTAATGCTTACATTCTTATGGGGATGACCCCAAGGCGAGCCGACAAAGCTGGAGTGTTTTTTAGTTTAAATGAAGCTATTCTAAATACAGTGATGCATAATCCTTGGCAAAACTGTTCTGTGAGGTGTGTAATGGTCTGGAAAGCATCTTCTGACAAGCTACAAGTCTACTATGAAGTAGCACTGCTGGATTGTGATTCCACTGGCACAGAAGGAGAAGAACACAGGTACCTCTTTTTTACCCTCTTGGAGACACCAGGCCGCTTCCAAAGCACTTCACAAGGTGCCTTCATCTCCAAGATCAGCAGTGAGTGTGGCTCTTCATCTTTTGAATACCAGCAGCATGGCCGAGACTAGTCTGTGGAAGAGACCATGGATCAATTTTTAATTAATTTTCTTATACAATTTATATAAATAAGAATATTCTTATAGTCAGAGGGAAAAAATGAAGAAAAACCCACAAAAATAATGGTTAAAGGGATATATAATTCCATCATTCTTTCTCTTCTGCCCTCCCTCCCCCCCCCCCCACCATGAGATGGTGTCCTTATAGAGTCTTTGGCGTTACAAGTAAGTGGTGCAAAGTCAGGGCTAAAAGGGGCCAGGAGCTAGGAAGGAGCTGAGAGGGGGTTCTTGGGAAAAGAAACAAAGTGCTGTTGCTAAGGAGCAATCTGAACAGGCTGTCTGCTTTGTAGATCCAACTGCAGCTCAGAGCTGACAGCCTATGAGTCAGTTTTGGACATGCTTGGGATTAGTGAGTTTGCAGTTTGCATTAGGCATGGCCATGCCCTTGGGGCAACAGATAGCAATACTGAGCTTGATTACACATTTGTTTCTGCTGATCTCTGAGATGTCTGTGATGAGAAATGCTGCACCTCTGTTTGTGCTGGTGGGGAAAGAAAGAATAATAAGGAAGACAGCTCTTCTGCTTGAAGTTTGCTCTTCCAGTTCATCTTTAAATCCAGTATTATTCTAAAGCTTCTAAGTGCTCTGCAAGAAATGCAAAGCTGAGCCACTGATAAGGTTTTATCTACAGGTAAACATTTCCTTTCGCTGTAAGAAAACTAGACTTTAGGGACCTGTGAAGGAGTGATTTACTTTTCTTCTCCACAGATTTGATGAGATTTTAATAAGAAAGTAGGGGTAAAGAGGGAGTTGAGGAAGATAGAGCAAAGAGACAGCATCTACCTATCTGCAAATACAAAAATGCATTTAGAATTCATAAAGGCAGCAAGCAAAGGGATGGGACTTAAGGAAGTGGAAAGCCTTGATGGCTTTGAAAAGCCTTTTCTTTATTCTCTGAAGCTAATTGTGTCACTTGACAGGCTGGCATCAGGGTACCGTCAAATTCTGACAGGCTAATTTGAGCTTGTGGTTCCAATGAAACACACATACGGCACTCATTATATTTAGTGACAATCAGTGTCATTTTCTGCTAAAATGCAGACAGCTCAATACATTTATTCAGCTGCCTATCTGAAAATGAAGCAAGCAGCCCAGCAATGAAGGTGAAGCAAAAAGGGTTAGGTCAGGGAGTCTATTTGTACTCTTGATAATGCTTGGGGTCCAGAAAGATGGTGGGAGGTTGACTATTAAGCTGCTCTGAGTGAGACTGGGAGACAGGGAGATGGGAGGATAATTGCCATAACCTGCTACTTGATGTGGTAAACTGAGAGGAATTTTCCTTTCTGCAATTATTGAGCTAGGGATTGAAATGACTGTTAACAAAACTATTCCTTAGCAGAGGCTGCTTCCTCTGAGTAAGCACAAAACCGTTCATTATTGCCTAATCTTAACCAACTGTGGGAAAGGGTATTCAGAAAACAGCCAGCTGGGCTATGCACTGCTGGAAGATGGCAGTCTCAGCTATGAACTGCCCTTAAAAACTGAGTAAGTTAGACTGCATGCATCCTGGGACAAATAATTGTTAGCATTAAAATTCTGCAATTCAAAAGAGAAGTGATGAATAACTCACAAGAAGTAAAATCTTCACTTCTTTTTTGTGTGCTACTAATCTGCATTTACTTAATGTCACCTTTGTACACATGCTCCACCATATTCAATTTGGGCCCCAAAAATTACCAGCTAAGTGTCTCATGAAAGCATAGGGAAGAAAGAACAATTGTTCAGTGTTGGCTCATCTTGTCTATAAGTGCACATAAGTTCCCGTAACTTGAGGTTAGGACCTGATCCTGTTTATTTTTTTTTCTACATCATCTCTGGTTAATGATATAACCTTAGTGTGGTTGTGCTATAAATCTAGTGAAGTGAAGACTCCAGGACATTTTTCTTTCTCTTTTCCAACTTTTAAATTCTCTGTCACTAGAAAAGGGATTTTTGTTTAGGAGTAGATGCAGCTATTCAATGTGAATATAAAATACCTGAAGAATGGACTGTGTGAATCCTTACTGCACCAGACTAAAAAAGCATGTATGGCTTGTAATGCTGTTACAAGAATTTGATTTTTTTTTTTTCCTGATCATGATTGAGGTTTATGTGTAGAGAAGAGGAACTTGTGGAGAGACTCTTATCCTTGACCATGGCTAAGTTTGTTATGATTGATATTGCCCTAAAAAGATGAATTAGAGATGTGAAAGTCCTGTTTGTCTGGGGCTCCTATCTGTCCTTCTATTCATGGGCATAGCTGCATGTTGAACAGTCAGGAGGGCTCCACTTTTTTCCTTTTTTTTTTTTTTTTTTTTTTGTATAAGCAGAGGGATAATGTGGCTAACAAATATGCGAGAAGTCTGCACTGAGATCTGTTATGGTGAATTCATGTGACATGGCAGCCTTTGGCTTTAGCTTCCAGACTTCCAGTCTACTCTTAGTCTGAGTTTGACAGTTCGTGAAATTCACTTGTCACTTTGTGGGGAAGGGAAAAAGAAATTTGCATTGAAAGTTTGCAGGTAAATTTCATTGAAGCAGCTTAGATCCAGAATCTGTCTTTGAGCTGCTCTTACTAGCACTGGCAGGATTTATATTTTAACTTCTTGTTTTCCAAAAGTCATTCTGCAAAAGAGTAACTGTGTTATAGAAGCTGAGGACAATGTAACTGGCATCTTACCTGGGGAATCTGATAATTTCCTGTAGGCTTTATTCTGTTTTAAAGTATTAATGCGTTTCCTTAAGAAGCATCTACCTTTTGCAGCAACACAATCTTGCATTTATCTACAAGGCTGTGTTGATTATATGATATGGCGATGCTGCCATTCAAAATGAAGATCAACATTTTAATGCTAATGCACTGATTTCAACTTTGGAAAGAAACCTGTGCTTCACTCCATCAAGGCAACTTCATATGACATCTGTCACAATTTGGAATTGATCCAACTAGGTGCTATGTTGTAAACACCTTGTTTCCCCACCAGTATTCAGAGGCTGAGATGTAATTTATTCCAATCAGGATGTACTTTGACAAGCCAGCTGAATGGGATGCAGATGCACTGTTGAATTTTTCCATCTCCCTCTGCTTTTCAGGTTCTTCCAGATATAATAATCTTCAGAGCTCTCCATACTAGCACTGCAGGCAGCTCTGCCAAGGGTTAGGAGGAAGCGGGAGTGGGATGAGCTTGGAAGGAAATGAAGCCCATTATGTTCATTACAGAAGAAGATGGACAAAGGGTTTTGATTGGAAAAGCCTTCTCCATTGATGAGTAACTAATTCACTTCGATACTGAATCTGACACTTATTGTGCATTTTATGAATGCTTTGAAAATTCTATATATGGAAAGTCATTTCATAATAATGTGACTCAGAAATGGTGAAGCAATAAGCTTCTTAAAACCTGAGATTCTACCTCAGCTGACATTGTGTTGGTTTTGTTTTGGAATACAAAAACTTCAAAAGCCAATGTATTTCCATTCACTCCACAAATCTAGCAGGTAATGCGAATCACAGCAGGCTTCACATATCAAGAGATGCCTGTCTCCTAAACCACTTCTCTATGCCAGCCACATTTTTGCTGGGAAACTTCATAGAGAAGCTTAGATAACTTTATAGGGAAGTTTTGTACAGTTAGTTTGTCATTGTCCTTTTTCAGCAGAGCTGGCAGTGGAGTTATTCCATGAGGTTGTCTGAAAGTGTATTAGTGTTAAATAGTTCATGAAGCTGTCTGCATCTTTTGAAACTCAGCTGTTATGTCTCAATAACTGAAAAAGGAACAGTAAAGCTCATCTATATTTTGTTTAGCTACAAGCATTACATAAACTACTACCCTATCCTTAGCCAAACATGTATGCTTAAGGTCTTCTGTACTGTGGATTGTCTGACTATCTAGTTAACTCCCATAGAGCTCTGACTTTCTCACTTACTTGAAATGACACTAGAAATAATTTCTCAGCCATTTGTTTTCCCTTACAATGGCTAGTTTTGTTTTATAGACTCTATAATTCTTTTCTGTAGTCAGTAATTTTACTTCGACAGTGAAGTAAATTGGGAGAAAGGGAGACAGAATTATACCTTTGTTAGAGCAAGTGAAATTAGAGCTGGGTCTTAGTTTTTTTTTGACTCTTGCAGCCTTTGTTGCTCTGATTGCTAGGAAATAAACTTCAATTTCTGAACTAATCTCCATGTATCAAACATCTTTACAGTGGGATTAATGCTTTTGCTGTTCTTTCTGTGCTCTTTAATTGAAAGAAAAAGTAAAGATCATCAACAGGCAAAAAATACTTTTCCTCTGAGAAGTCAAGTCACAAGGATGAGCACAGACTGTAGGGAGAGATAATACTGAGGGGCCTTTTAAGTCATTCCTGGGTTCCATAATGTCCCAGAGCAGGCCTGGAGGTAAATAACATTAAATTTATGACAGTTTCTCTATGAATGCTCCATCTATACCAAAGGCCTTCCCAGCTCCATTATTTATTATATACTAATTTGGGGCTTGCCCCAAAAAAAAATTCTGTTGATGACTGTTAGGTATTTATGGTTCCTACAGTAAAGGGCAGTAACAGAGAAAGTAACTTCTGTTTTTGTGTTAATAAAATATCAGATTTTAAAAGTTTGTCCATGAACTCTCTGAGCAGATATAGCACAACACAATGCAATGGAAAGTTCTTGAAGCTGCCTTACATATTTTACTCAAAGGGGCCTACCACTAAATTTTAAAATATTATGTAACTATGACAATTTGGGTGAGGGCCAGCTGGATTGCTAAACTGTCAATTAATGTGGCTTGCAATAGTAGCTCATGTGATTCTTACTGTAGTTTGCTACAGAGCTGATTTGGGTTATTCATTCATTTCTCACAAATAGAAAATAGGTAGAAAATAGTAAATTGATAGTAACTCCCTAGCTTTTTTGTAGCTTTCAGGTTCTATTTAAAGCAGAAAAAATTTATTCCATCCCAAGTTCAATATGCCATTATTATGCCATGTTCAATATGCCAAATATTACATATTTGTGATGTGATTCAAGTCACTGTTTTAATTCTATGACAACCATTGTACACTTTAAAAAAAAGCCACTAAGTATGCGCAATTCAGCTCCAAGGTACATGATATGATTCTGAAGGAGTACTTTCTAAACTTACAATTAGGGAGGAGCCCAGGTAGAGATGCTTCTCTGCTGTGCTTTTTCCCTTGCTGTTTTAAGTTTCTCCCTGATCTTTTGGCCATAAGAGTGTCAGACACTTTCACTACTGGTTCACAGATCTCCACCAGTGTGGCTTACCTCCTCCTACTTCCATGTTTTTTATTACTTCCTGACACACAGAGCCTCATGAGGATGCAAAATAAACAACACAGAGATTTCTGAGACATCATGGTGTATTTTGCCCCAATACAAGATATCAGTCAGTTGTCTGGAGATGCTACTATGTGGTTTTAAAAGGCAAAGTAGCTTGCTCATCCACAAGTTGCAGATTTGCATGAATAGAAGTTTTAATGTGATCATTCAGAGTGGTTCCAAAGAGGCAATTTTGCTGCTATGTGTTAATCTGTCTATAGTATGAATAATGCAGGCTGGTGCAGCATCATGTTTGGTGTTGCAATGGACTCACATGATAAATAGTTGGTTGGAGTCTATGAAAAAAGTGTCAATCCTTCTACTTCCAAAAATATACAGTAATTTTTACTATTTCCTAAGAGTCCATTATCTGCTCTGAGGCAGTTTTTTATCAAAGCAGGCTTAGTAAAGCTTCATATTACAGATTCTATTTTTTTCCTCATTATTGCCTCTTTCTGTTACTTTGTAGCCTGATAAGGCTGCTGGTGATTAATGAAATGTTTGTGCATGCTTATTGTTAGCCTACATCTTTTGTATTAGGTTAATTCTCTAGAAAATGACCTTTCATAATGTGTTAGAAGCTGCTCAGGAATGTTTTGCTGAGAAAGAAGCCTGGAACAGAAACTGTACAGATAGAACAATTGTGACAGGACTCAAATCCTATGAAGTGACTCACATCTGTGCAGGAACTGAGAGATAATTGTGCAAGAGCTGGTTTGATTTTCCCTGTCATGTTTCTCTGCACATACTGTTTCTGCCTGCAACTAGTAGAAACGACAGTGTGATGAGATAGTGACTTTAAGTGGTTGGCCTGGCTAAGGTTTGGTTAGCACAGGGCATACTCCAAAGAGACACAATCAGACATTCAGCTAACTCCTGTTTTCAGATTTCTGATTTTCAGGAAACAGATTCTGCTGATAGTTTAAAACTAAAAGCAGACCAGCCCAAGATTCTCTAGCTCCATTTTCTATTTGGTGGACATTTGTGCAGACCTTGCTATTTAGCATTTGTGTATTGCTATGATCTTAGCGTGGGTCTAGACCTCAGTGGCTTTGCAGACTCGATCTGGCATGAACTTCTTGTCTGAGGGTTCAGAGGCCTCATCTTGGCTTTCATTATAACAGCTGCAGCCGCATGTAGGTCCTGCACTGCTTGGTGTTGTGGTGGATGCTGGGCACCAGCCCTATCCTCTTGGATCATCTAGTTAGGGGCAGAGGGGAAGTCTTCTCTGAGGCTCTGGCTCATTTTCATGTGCAGAATAGCTCAGATTTGTGGGGATCACTTGTCCATATTGCTCTCTGCATTGCTACTCCTGCTCAGGCACTGTAATCTGGCTTCAGTCAACCAACTCCTGGCTGCACCTGGAACAGCTTTCTCTTTCTTTCCCCAGAGGGCCTCATCTCAGCGAGTTCTTACTGTTTCTGCTCTTAATTTCTGTTCCCTTTATCCTCCACCAGTCAGTGCTTTGGAGTAAAAGCTGTCAGGGCAAGTATTATACCATTTCCATGAGGCCTCAGACCCTTTCTCTCCTTCCCTCTCCTTCCCCAACCCTAGCCTTCAGAACCTTTAACTAGTGCTGCTGCATGGGGACCATTTGTCTCATCATTCACACAAACCAAAACATCTCTAGAAAAAGGCTTTCATCTACCTCCAAATATTTTAATGCTATTTCAAGGGCTATATACAGGAGTTGTTTGGAAAAGCATCAACATTTGCTCTATCAATTGCATTCATGCTAAAGCAAAAATAACTGTTGAACTCAAAACAATTACAGCATATTCACAATTTCATTAATGAAGAGCATTTCTGTTGTTTGCCTTCTTGATGTTTACCTGAACCTTCTGAGGTTATATTTAAAATGGTTGTTTAGGGCTTCAGTTTTTAAAAGATGTTTAGGTTTGTACATATCCCATGAAATCAGTGCCTTTGAGGCTAAAAGACCTTTGAAAGGACTGGTCTTAACAGGTTAGTCTAATTGTCTTCCTGCATTTTGGCTTGTTATCTGCCTTTTCTCAAAATCAAGTATAACATCTAAAATTGGATTAAGTAGGTTGTTGATTATTCTGGTTATTTAACTAGTAGCCATCCCAAAAATCTCTTCTGCTCAGAAAAGAAGACCTTTAAATACAAATATGCTTAAAAAGAAAAAACAATAACACCCACCCACCCAAACTCAGAAAGGTGACTTAGATCTATGCAGTATCTTGACAGTTAAGGTATAGTATTATCCATTATAACATTACCTTCAAACTTCATCTCTGTATCTTGCCTGTAGCAGCTATCCGGTGAAGAGATTTCCATTTACTGGTCAGTAACAGACTCATAAAATTGCATAAAAACCAACATTGACTCGAAACTTCTTCAAAGGCAGATTGTTCTTAATAAATTCACATCAGATTCTGCTTTGAGTTTCAGTAGAAAGTAGGGTTGTGATTACAGGCCATGTCTAGCACTGCATTCAAGTGGCGTCAAAAGGCTTTACAAATGAAGAGACAACAGATTGAGGATTCGCTTATTGACTGGAAGGCTTAGCTCCATTGAAATTGTCATGGGTTCAGCAGTAACAGCCATTTTTCTCTTTTTTTGTAGTAGTTGGTGCAGCACTGTGTTTTTGATTTTCGGCTTGGGAACAGTGCTGATAACACCAGGATTTATAGTTATGGTTTAGAATGTTTAGGCTGACCAAGGACTTTCTGAGTTTCATGCTCTGCCAGGGAGGAGGGGAAGCCGGGAGGAAGCTGGGAGGAAGCAGAGACAGGGCACCTGACCTAAACTGACCAAAGAGATATTCCATGCCACAGCACATCATGCTGAGGATGTAGAGACGGAGTGCAGAGACCCAGAAGGGGGTGGGTAAACTGCGTGGTCAGGCATGGCATCAGGTGATGGGGGGGGGGGGGATGCCCAGCTTGGTTGGGCGGGGTATACTGGTGAGCTGTTCT
>JASSUY010007693.1:0-10895 GCA_032466535.1 Forpus xanthops
ATTCTCCTTCCCATTTCCCTGGGACTGGGGAAGAAAGAGGGGGGAGTGTGCAGAACTGTTTGAGGGGGGCCTCAAACCACAACAACTGCTCAGAAGTTTCTCTACTTTTTTGAGTTCTAGTATCTCTCAAGAAGTCCAATTTTTTCTTAGCATGCAATGTTCTTTAAATTCTTTCAGTGCAGATTCACAAGTGGCTTTTACTTCAAAACACAGAATAGTTATGTTTGGAAAGGACCTTAAGATCATCTAGTTCCAACCTCCCTGACATGAGCAGGGACACCTCCCACTAAACCATGTCATCCAAGGCCCTGTCCAACCTGGCCTTGAACACTGCCAGGGATGCAGCATTGACCATGAGGCAACTTGTTCTAGTGCCTCACCACCACCACAGTAAAGGTCTTCTTCCTATTATCTAACATGAACTTTTGCTAATTAAACCCATCACCCCTTGTCTTATTATTATGATCCCAAATGAAAAGTCTGTCTTGAGCATCCTTGTAGGCCCTCTTCAGATACTGGAAGGCTGCTATGAGGTCTCCATACAGCCTTCTGTTCTCCAGACTGAACAGCTCCAACTTTCTCAAGCTGTCTTTATACAAAACGTGCTCCAGTCCCCTGATCATCCTCATGGCCTCCTTTGGACTTGTTCAAACAGTTCCACATGCTTTTTATGTTGAGGACACAATACTCCAAGGGGGGTCTCACGAGAGTAGAGAGGCAGGATCCGCTCCTTTGACCTGGTCATGCTCTTTTTGATGTAGCCCAGGATACAGTAGGCTTTCTGGGCTGTGAGCGCGCACTGAAGATGGCTTATGTTAAGTTTCTCATCAATCAGCACTCCCAACTCCTTCTCTGCAGGCCTGCTCTGTTTCTCTTCTCTACACAGCCTGCAGCTGTGCCTGGGATTGTCCTGACTCAGGTGTAGGACTTTACACTTGGTATGGTTGAAATTCATGAGGTTGGCATTTGCTCACCTTTTGAGTGCATCAAGCTGCCTCTGGATGGCATTCTTTCCCTCCAGAATATCAACTGAACCACACAACTTAGTGTCATTGGCAAATTTGCTTAGGGCGCACTAAATCCCACTGTCCATGTCACTGACAAAGATGTTGAACAAGATCAGTCCCAATACCTTCCTCTGAGAGCCACCACTTGTTACTGGTCTCAGTTGGACATTGAGCTTTGAACTAAAACTCTCTTTAACTGACCGTCCAGCCAATTCATTATCCACTGAGTAGTCCAACAAATTGGTGTCTCTCCAATTTAGAGACAAGGATGTCATGTGGGACAGTGCTGAACACTCTGAACAAATCCAGATAGATGTCATCAGTTGGTTTGCCCCTATCCATCAGTTACGTAGCCCCATCATAGAAGGCCACCAAATTGGTATGGCATGATCTTCCCTTAGTGAAGCCATGTTGGCTGTCATCAACCACCTCCTGGATTTTCATGTGCCTTACCACGCCTTCCAGGAGAATCTACTCCAAGATTTTGCCAGGCATAGAGGTGAGACTGACTGGTCTGTAGTTTCCTGGGTCTTCCATTTCCCTTTCCTGAAAATGGGGTTATATTTCCCTTTTTTCCAGTCATCAGCAGCTTCACCTGACTACCGTGATTTTTCAGATTTAATGACAGTGGCTTAGCAGCTTCATTCACCAGCTCCTTCAGGACCGGTGGATGGACTTCATCAAGTGCCATGGACTTGTGCACATTCAGGTTCTTAAGATAATCTTGAACCTGATCCTCTCCTACAATGTGCCTAAGGTCTTCATTCTCACAGTCCCTGTGTGGGGTAAGCCCCCAAACCAGGCACATGAATGTTAATAAACACAAGCAAATGTCTAAATGCCATGTGTAACAAATGCAGAAGACATTTCCGGAATTATTTTTCTTTGCATGAAGATCTAAAACAAGAAGTGCAGTAGCAAATGCCACTTGGTGTATTGCTAAGGAATGGTGAGGAAATCCTGTATGTTCTCCACATTTCTGTTGAAGCTCATGCAGAGGAAACCAAAACCCCTTTCACCTCTGGGACCGTCACAGTCTACTGACGGCACGTGGTATAAATGCCTTTATTGACACAGACTGAACATATAGATTATTTTACAGGGACACCCTGCAGTGGTGCCCAGTGTGTGGCCACCATGGGCAGGAACATCCCCCTGGGCCTCCTGGGCACAGGCACTGCCTCAGGTCCAGCATCCCAAAGGCCTTTCTCCAAGGCAGGCTGGGAGAAGGGGCAGTAGCAGGGCTGCAGTGGGCAGGGCTGCAGGGGCCCCATCACCCCCATGTCATAGTGCCACCACCTGCCAATGCAGCATCACAATACTCTGGGCAGTGTAAGGCAGTATCCTCCTGTATCCCACTGCCAGAGTACCCGGCTTTGCCACCAGGACACAGCTGGCAGCCTGAAGGCACCCAAGAGGAATTCCTTGAGGCACCAGTGGAATTACTTGGAAGGGTAGAGGGGAGAAGACTGACTGAAGCTGCTGGAGGTTCTCTGCTGCAATTCCAGCCCCTGGAGGGACGACATTCACAGCTCATTGGAGGGATGGAAATCCTGCTTAAGTTTTTGGGAAGCTTGCCGTCCTCATCTTCTGGAGAGATCATGGCAGTAGCCATAAAAAATAGGATCCATAGATGGCCCAGTGCCCTCCCCAATGCTTTGGAACTCCCACTGCCAGGCACAGGAAGGTTTCTTGCTCCAAGGCTTGGTCAGGCCAGGGCATTTTGCTGGTCTTGGAAGCCCCTGAGATGGCTCTAGGTGGTGGCAGAAAAGGCAGTGCCAGTGTCCCCTTGCTCCCTTAGAGGCATAACCAGCCTGTGGACCAGGAGCAGGTCTTGCTCATGTGCTCAGGGAATAGCCAATTGCCAGCACTGGGGTCAGGAAGGAATTTTCCCCGGGGCAGATTGGCACTGGCACTGGAGGTTTTTTGCCTTCCTCTGAGCACTGAGCATGACACCTGCCAGGGCTGCTCTGGTCCTGGTGCTCTGGGTTATCGCCTGGTGTTCATGCTCAATGAAGGTAGTCCTCATGTCCTGCAGCTGGGGGAGGAAGGCTTCTTTCCCCCCATGCTGGACTAGCAAGTGTCCCTGGGGTTTTTTGCCTCCTTTGCAGCCTACCACAGCCCCTTCATGGGGCTCCTTTGGGTTATTGTGGCTCAAAGGCAGCTGCTTATGCTCCATGCAGCTAGCACTCGTGCCCCACATCTGAGGGAAGGCAGCGTTCAGCACTCCCAGGGTGGCCCCAGCATGGCCCTAGGACTTACTGCTGGTCTCTGTAGCACTGAGCACAGCCCTCTTGTCAGGCCTTCCCTGTCCTGTTCTGGCTGGGTTCTTGTTGCACTGCTCTTGCACCACCACAGCATCACTCGTACCCTGGCCTTCCTTTGTCAGGCTGCAAGGGATGTTTTTTCAAGCTAAACTGAAGAATGCAGTGGTCTGCTGCTGGCTATGCATGTGCCTCATGTTAATCAGCTCTGAGTGATTTACAAAAAGAAAGCACAATCTAAACTAAACAAAATTAGACTAAAATTAATTAAACTAAGCTAAACTAAAATAAGCAAATATCTTTATTTATAAAGAAATAAAAGTCTTTCTACCTGTAACCTTTCTGATTTCTGTCTTTGAAAGTGCTTTTGGTGCTGAAAACCCGTTGGCATTTCAGGTGATTAATGGTCTCATCATCATGCAGCTCATTGTGAGTACAAGGAATGGAATGGAATGGAACAGAAAAGAATGGACTGGGGCAGAATGGAACAGAACAGAATAGAACAGAACAGCTATGATATGCTATGCATATAGCTCTGCATGAGAAGCTCTGATGTAGGTCTGAGGGGCTATCTGCAGTGCAGGTCCCAAGGGAGGCTGGTCCCAGGCACTGAAGCCTATGAACACCCTCTGGACCCTGACAGAAGTAAACCTGCACTTTTCAAATACTCTCCTTTAGACTTGTGTGGGGTGTACGAGAGAGTATTCATAGAATCATAGAATAGTTAGGGTTGGTAAGGACCTTAAGATCATCTAGTTCTGATCCCCCTGCCATGGGAAGGGACACCTCCCACTAAACCATGCCACCCAAGGCTATGTCCAACCTGGTCTTGAATACCGCCAGTGATGGAGCATTCACAACTTCCTTGGGCAACCCATTCCAGTGCCTCACCACCCTTACAGTAAAGAATTTCTTCCTCAGATCCAATTTAAACTTCCTCTGTTTAAGTCTGAACCCTCTATCCCTTGTCCTCACACTACAGCCCCTAGACAGACTCCTGATGGAGAGCTGTTGTTTTATTCTGTTTCTCCAAAAGCAACAACTCAGGCATTTTTAAAAACCAGCATTTGGGGTAGGGGTGGGGTTGGGAGCAGGAGGAAATCACAAGGAAATGAGCAGGTATTGCCCACATAAACAAGATTTGCAGCCATTTAGTTCAGGAGCACATCCTGCTTTAGGTTGAGGGCTTGAAGCCTCACTGATGCCAGAGATGTGGTCTTTTGCTATCCTGTGGAAACCCAAACAAACCAGATGAACACAGAGGTTTCAAAACCCAGTTCAGACATTTTTCACAAATCTGTTCAGATGCTCAAACTACCCAGAGACAACTGACATCAGAACCCCCATCAGAAGGCACAGCCCTCCTTCCCACAAAGTGACAGAGTCAATGCTAATGATGGGACATGATATCCATTCAATCCCTTCTGCTAGTGTAGAGCTGGGAAAAAATGTCATCCAGTGTCTCCTCAGTATGTACTGTTAGGGAAAGATGGAAGTAGGGAGAAACAAAGTGGAAGTTGGATGAGACCTACAATGACCATCAAGTCCAACTCCTTGATCACATAGGGGCTGGCCAAAAGTTAAAGCATGTTATTAAGGATGTTGTCCAAATGCTTCTGAAACACTGATGGGCAGAGGGCATTGGTCACCTCTCTGGGAAGCCTGTTCCTGGTTTTGGCCATTCTTCAAGTAAAGAAATGCTTCCTAATGTCTACTCTAAACCTCCCTGGATGCAGCTCTGAATCATTCCCACATGTCCTATCAATGGGTCCCAGTGAGATCAGCACCTCCTTCTCCATTTCCCCTCCTTGGGAAGAGCTGTAGAGAACAGTGCGGTCACCCCTCAGCCTCCTTTTCTCTGAACTAGACAAACCCACTGTCCTCGGCCACTCTCACAGGACATGCCTTCCAGCCCTGTCACCAGCTTTGCTACATTCCTCTGGAAGCATCCAAGGACCTTCATGTTCTTTTTAAATGGTGGGGCCTAGAACTGCACCCAGTACTCCAGTACTCCAGCTGGGACTGCACCAGCACTGATGACAGCACAAGTCACCTCTTCCTCCATTTTTCTTCCTTTTTTTTTTTTTTTTTTTTCTGTGTTACTAGCTTCCAGCTTTTGAGGTTACCACCGTTTTCCTTTTCTGTATGCACTGTAGTGGACGCTTGTGGCCTCTGCACAGTTTGGGCCTGCAGCAAGCAGTCCAACTCCCTGTCAGCTCCCTGACATCTTTTATCCTATTGACAGCGCTCCACAGCGCAGCCCCTGCTGCAGCAGGATCTCTACCAGGGCGCACAGAGTGCAGCCCTGCCCATTGCGCACCCTCGCCTCACGAGACCAATGCAGGCACTCTCTACACCCCGAGCTCTGCGCTGCACGCTCCCCTCTCCTCGGTTCTGCCTGGTGCCGGTGCTGCCACCACCGAGGCACCCAGAGCAGAGCTCCCAGGGAGAATCCTCGCCCTGAAGCGAACACTCACTCATTGGAGTGGGTTTTGGCCTCTCAGGGCGGGGCCGTCCCTCCTGGCACCGGCCCCTGTGAATCACTGCCCGCCTCGACGGAGCTGCCGGCTCTAGGGCAAGGCACGGCGATGGCTTGAAGGTCTTTTGGTGGCTCCCGGTGCTCAGAACTGGGGCTCCTGACCTCGGGGTTTTCCCTCGCTCCGGTGCTGAAGGCTCCTCCCTGGGGACCCTCACCTCGGCAAAATAAACTTGTCAATAAACTCGTAGGCCAACTGCCTCTAACCCACCTGTACACAAGATGCAAGTTTTACCTGTATTTGTGGCAGCAGTTCTTTACACAGAGAAACAAAAATCTGTTTTGGAGCACCTCTGGTGGTATGCAGGATACTTGGGGTAGTCAAGCTACCTGAAGGTTTTAGAAACATGTTCTGGACTTGTTTTTCACTTACTTCTCAGCTGACTAGCTATTGCTGTTGTTTCCCACACATTTCTGTTCAGTAGTCTTGAATATTTAATGTGAAACTGGAAGTTTAATGTATCAACAGGTAAAATAACAAGCATTCAATGAGAAATCTTGTTCAGAAAGCATTTCTCAGGCTGCTCTCTACCCACAGGTATTGTAAATTTGAATCTTACAAATGTGCCCGTGATACGCACAGCCCCCACTCTCAAGGCCACTTTCCAAACAGTAAAATTTACTTGGTTCAGTATAAACAGTCAGATTTACCGGGTTCAGTAAGAACAGTACCTAGGCTTATCTGGTCAAGATTTTGCCTTTCAGTATTGAAGTCTTCCTCTTCACAAACTCATGCAGCACCATTCAATTCCTGTAGAAAGAAGAAGGCGAGCACAGTACCATGTGTTCTTTTCTTTATATAAATCTTTCATCTGTTAAAGAGATGATCTCTTGGGAGTAGAGAAAGGAAGGGACTAAGATTTTGTGAGAAGAAATGGCAGATTGTTCCCTAACAATCAAAATAGTGTTATGTCGACTTGAAAAATATGCCATAAAAGATCTTTTTTCTCTACTGTTGAGAAGAAAGCCTGTAGTTTAAACCTGAACAAAGAACAGTAGGGAAACCCTTAATAAAATTGATTTCTTGTATAAACAGTGCTTTAAAATTTGAGGACATAACCTCTTTGAGGAATGTTTCACAGAAGGTGTTTACTACTTCTAACCCAAATTTCCATTTTGGAGGTGAATATATTGTTGCTGTTTGAATGTGTAACTTGTATGATAATTTTCAAAAAATGTTTACATCTAAATCATTCTCTGCCTACTGGAAAGTTTCTCTATGAAAATTTGCTAGATATTTTATTATCAGTAATTGCCTCATCACAAATACTGAGATGTTGTAGGTAAATGAATCGAATTTATAGACAATCCGTAATTGTTTTCTGAAATAAAAAGCTATTTGAAGTTTTAAAATATAGAGATTAACTGGAAAATTACTAATTATCTGGCAATGCTTAGGCAGCATCTTACCAAAATGATAAAGACAGGCTTTACTTTACCACTGGTTGATAAGAAAAAAAGACAATTGCTTCTTTGAAGTCTTTTTTTTTCCTTCACTTAAATACTTTAAGAGATATTTCAGTTTTAAAAGACTATTTATAGAGCAAAGGACTTTAATAAAATTGGAGCATGAGCTATTTTGAAACGTAATTTCATAGCCTATTTTTAACCCCAATTGATATAAAAGGATGTCACACAAAATGGCACCAAAAAGAACTAAAACTCCAGCTTCAAAAAATAGCACAAGAATTTTCTCATAATAAGACCAAAACCAATGACAAATTTGCTTTATATTGACAGCTGCAAATTCAGGACTCTATGATGCAAATGGTAAAATTTCACAGGCACTGAGTGAACTAGGAGGTCACAGTACTCTTACCGAAATCAAACAAACTCCATGGAGACATGCTTAAGGGCACAGAGAAACTCTGTGACCAATGCTGTCTCTAAAAGCGGGATCTTTAAGTGGCTCCAACTGGTGCAGGATGGAAGCATCTGTGTCCTTTGTATCACCAGTCTCTGGCAATGTTTTGGGTTGGTCTTGGCTGGCAGCCAAGCACCTGCTCCGACACTCCCTCACACCCCTTCATGTATAGAGGAGAGACTGGGTTTTATGATCTGTTGATATCTATCACCCTCAATAAAGCCAGATCTTTGACTGAAGCTTTGTTGGAGCTGAATGTCAAAGTTGTTCGATCTTTGTCCTGAGCACTGTGGAATTTACAAGCTCCTCCTTTCATTAAAAGAATGAAAAATCCAGCTGTTACCTCTTTGCTGAGATTCTAACATCCCTCTTTTCTCTGAATGCAAGACTTTTCTATTTAATAACTTAGCCCTAAGATTTCTGTGCTTGGCTTTGAATTTTAAACAATCACTTTTTGTTCTGAGTTCAAAGAATGGTACTGCATATAAAATTACCTCCATCCACTTCTGCAATTAATCACCATAGTAGAATTCACAAGGCCTCTGTATATGTCAGTAGAATTCGCGAGGCCTCTGTACAATGAAGAAAGGAAATAATTCTACATCTTTTTGGCACTACAGTAGGAATCCACGATTGTGGATGAGCCAGATGTTTCTATGGGTGGGTATTACCCTCTGAAATCATTTGAATCCATCTATCTTTAGGTAATTATCTAAAATTGTGTATATTGGCACATGATAACCTATTATATCTAAATCTCAGAAACTTAGTAAGATATTTGCTCTTACCTCTTCCCCAGAAATTCATGTCACATCCAAACTATGCTTCTTAAAACTGAATAATTAGCATTGGGTCACTGACAATGCTGAGCCATGATTCATTGATCATAGGGACATTGGTCACTTTCTGAAGCATGACCTCCTCTTCCTAAAATACCATCTTGGAAGCTCTCTCATTTATGTATTAATCAAAAGCAACTGCTAATTCTCTATTGGAAGAGAAAGGTACTTTATAAGGGATCCATCTTTTCCTTGCTTCATTTCTACTGATGTTTTCCATTATGTACAATAGCTATTCCTATCTACATAGCAAACTCAGCGTAATGAAATCACACATGTCTGCTTGTGGGTGTTTCAAAATCACAGTGGTGTTTAGGGTGAAGTTCTTCCTTCTTGTCACATCAGAATATCATAAAAGAAACAGAGTCTGTTGAGTGCATCTGCAAAATTTTATTAGCTGCAGTATGTAAACATACAGGTATTATCATGTGACAAGTTTGAACAACATTTGATTTAAAATTGCTTCTGTGAAAACTAATAAAATGGAGCAATATTGGTCTAATAGTTTTGTTCTTTTATGTATCAAGTCAAATGGTGCACAAACCATTTTTATTTTTGTTAGCTAAATGTATCTAGTTATATAATGGACAGACTATTGCAGTGGGAATACTAATGATAGTAAATAGACAGAGCACTCTATTCCAATCAAATGAGCTCAGAGATTACTCATTTTCTTTTAGAGTAACAAATGGACTTGTCAAAAATATACAGAAGGAAACCATAACAATGAAACACCTGCTATTTCTTTTTCACAGATGTGGCTGCATATGGGCAGAGATACTTAAGTATAAAATACTTGAATTATTATCCAGAAAATTAGTCACTCTTTGGTCTCAGAGCATCAAACAGAGCTAATACAAAAAGCCAAGAAAGTTCTGAAATCTGTAGCGACCAGCACAGTTCTAATGAATCCATGTTACTGTTTTCCTGTGGATTTTATAAAATATTTTCTTTAAGCCTCAAATTGCCTTGTGAGTTCACAACTTACTAATTGATTATAGAATCATAGAATGGTTAGTGTTGGAAAGGACCTTAAAATCATCTAGTTCCAGCCCCTTGATGAAGAGTCACTCCCCGGCATCCTTGTAGGCCCCCTCCAGATACTGGAAGGTTGCCATGAGGTCTCCAAACAGCCTTCTTTTCTCTAGGCTGAATAACCTCAACTTTCTCAGCCTGGCTTCATGGGGGAGGTGCTCAAGCCCTCTTATCGTCTTCAATTTCAGTACACTTAACAGTACCAGATATCTGTTCGATGACAAGTAATATTTTCTGTCTGAAAAAACTTAGGAGATGGCTTCTCTTATCTTTTGACATTATGTCATTTTTTTCTTTTTCATAGTAGCTGGTGCAGCACTGTGTTTTTGGTTTTCGGCTTGGGAACAGTGCTTATAACACCAGTATTTATAGTTATGGCTTAGAATGTTTAGGCTGGCCAAGGACTTTCTGAGTTTCATGCTCTGCCAGGGATGAGGGGAAGTCGGGAGGAAGCAGAGACAGGACACCTGACCCAAACTGACCAAAGAGGCATTCCATACCACAGCATGTCATTCCCAGGATGTAGAGGTGGAGAGCAGAGACCTGAAATGGTGCAGGGGGTGTGCACTGCATGTTCGGGACTTGATATGAGGTGGTGATGGGGGGGACACTACGTGACGTGGGTTGGTATCAGGTGAAGATCTGTTGTATTCTCTTTCCTTGTATTTCTCTTGCATTATTTTTGGTGGTAGCAGTAGTGATTTATGTTATACCTTAGTTACTAAACTGTTCTTACCTCAACCTGTGGGAGTTGCATTCTTTCGATTCTCCTCCCCATCCCCCTGGGACTGGGGAAGAAAAAGGGGGGAGTGAGTGAGCAGAACTGCGTGAGGGCCTTAAACCACGACACATTTAGATTAAGATATTAAAATTTCTCTTTTGAAGCTAGCACTAGCCGGATCTGAATAAACAGTGATGTTATGTATCGATTTTTCAGTTCTTGACAAGAATGCATGGGTTCTGTTTAGCTCATAATGAACCAATAACTATTTCATATATATCAGCAGAATGTAGGCAGAATTATATTGAATTAAATAGTCCAAAATATAGGGGATGTGGATTTAGCTCCCTTTTCTGTTGTCGTTTGGTATGTAGCTTTTGACCCATATCCAGAGGTGAAAGTGTGGCTCTGCAAAACTGCAGTGGAATTTTGTCTGTCACTTAAATGAGATTTAATTGCCTATCTAATTTGCCACTCATAGAACAGAAGTGTAGGCACTTCCACTTCCGAACTGTCGTGGTTTGAGGCCCCTCAAACAGTTCTGCGCACTCCCCCCCCTCTTTCTTCCCCAGTCCTGGGGAAATGGGAAGGAGAATCAAAAGAATGCAACTCCCACAGGCTGAGATAAG
>JASSUY010007697.1:0-13017 GCA_032466535.1 Forpus xanthops
ATTTATTCCTCATATCCAATCTAAACTTTCCCTGTTTAAGTTTGAACCCATTACCCCTTGTCCTATCACTACAGTCCCTAATGAAGAGTTCCTCCCTGGCATACCTGTATGCCCCCTTCAGATACTGGAAGGCTGTTATGAGGTCTCTATGCAGCCTTCTCTATCACTAAAGGGAAGTTAGTCAGGGGTTATGGTATTCAGTTGAGACTTGGTAATAGAGTAAGGTATTAGTCCAGGGCTTCTTAATTCATTCTGTTACCATGCATACAGAGGGGGAAACTAGCTTTTAAATCAGGTATTACAGCATTTGCAGTCATTTTAGGAGTGAGAATAGAATGGAGATGATGAAGTGGTATAATGGTAGCTGGGTTTGTTAAGTACAGATGTGCATACCAGCTTCTTCTAAGACATGCTCTTCTGAGATCAAATATATTGTCAGCTGATGGAGATTGCTCATTTCAGACAAAGGAATAATTCTCTATCATACATTGTAGACCACTGTGAGTAGCTTTTGGAAACCAGTGCTCTGTTTGATTTGTTAATTGTTATAATATATTTATTAACTGGAATAAATTGAACTAACTGTTCCTCAAATTCTTTAAAAAAGTTACGGGATTTTCCACTATTTTTTTTTTTTTTTTTTTTCCCAAAAGAGATGTCACAGGCTTAGTGGCAAACACTTGCATGCTACTAGATGTTAGTGACTTACAAAGTCCTGGCTTGAAGGTCTTTGGCACTTTAAAGTCATTGCAAAACTGAATGTTCTTTGCCTGTGAAATGGCCATCTTGGTAAGAATATGATACACAGTGCATTTGGAAGTATGCAATATTCAGTGAAGTGGCCAGGTTGTTTTTCTTACAAACTCTGCTCTGTTGTAGGCAGTAGAATGGATGTGCCAGATTCAGAGGCAGGAGCTTACCAGCAGTATGGTGAAGATGTGTATTATTCAGTGGAACAAGATACTTTTCCACAGGAAATGGCTAGCAGACCTCCAGTTCCTGTTCCAAGACCAGAGACCAGCTCTCCACAGCCAGACAATGAGCTGTACATCTCCAAAAGTGAGTTGGGTACCAGGACCTAAACTGTAGACTACTCAATTGTAGAATGGCCTTCACATGGGCTCCAGTTGCCAAATAAACACTAAGAAAATATACAGGTTTTTGAGACCTCTGGATTATTTGGCTCTGGAGCTAATTACCTTTGGGATCAAATTTCAGGTCTGTTTTCATCTGCCTCATCTGAAAATGTGGGATTATTATATTCTGAGGTCTTGGTCTGAGCTTGCATTTAATGCAAGCAGTAGGATGACACATAACCCCTAAGTGGTATAAACACATCCAACTAAAAAGATCCTGATATTATAAGGAGACAATCAAGCTAATAAATTAAGATGTTACTGCTCTATAATGGTACCACTGATTCAGTAGCATTTGTACAGGACCTGATTCTATGCCTCAGTACCTCCCTTTGAAGTGGGGTTTAATTGAAGAAAATTGTGCCTCTCAGCTTACTAGGCAGTTTTGGAAATCTTGGTCATATTTTACAAACATTTTAACAAGAACCACAGTAATGTGTGGGAGAGGAATTTCAGTGACTTCTCCTTCCCCTCATGACAGGATTGTGGGGAAATATTATATTATACTATCCAGATTTCTCTTAAGTGGCTGAGCTAAATCCATTGAAGTCAATACAAGGGAAGATCTATTGCAACTCCTTATCTTGTTGTCTTCAATGGACTTAATGGGATAACAGAAGCTGTAATGCAGTGAATTATGTATGCTTCCCATATTTATCCTTGTTATTTCTGTTATCTCTTCGTGAGGTGTGTTTCAGTATTTAAAGAGTGTTTGTTTTACAGTTTTTGCACAGAAAGCAAAAAGAACTGAGAATCTCTATGTCCCTAGAGGAAGAGTTAAGAAAGGTAAGTCAGAAGTTTACCCTGAAAATCTTTCCAGTAATCCTAAAATAAATCAGCTGAGATAACTTCACTTGTATGAAATGTGACAGAACAGTCTTTTTTACAAGGCTCTGTGGATAATGGTCCTATATGAAGGACCCAAGCTTTCTGGCCTTATGTGATACTGAAAACATAACTGCAGAGTGAAAGGTACCCCTTTATCACATCCTGTACATATCCCCTGTCTTGGAGTTTATCTTCTGGCATAATGATCACTGAAGTCCTTTATGCTGTGATTCGTATTACTTCATGGAATCAGTGTCTCGCTTTTGATCTTCTGCATATATCCACTGCCTGTTGATAATTTCCTGGGATTTAACCTTTAGTGAGCTGCTTGCCACCGATCTCTGCATTTCCAAAACTGTGCCCTAATCGTTCACCTCTTATCCTGTGCACCATCAGAGTGCTAGGAACTGCCTCTGAGCTTTTATCTTGTGTGTTAGGAACCCCTGTTCATGTTGCAAATGAGTTAAAAGAGTAGAAGGAGTTTTCACCTCTCTGTTTCTGCAGCTATGCTGCACAGATGACCTAAGAAGAGTCTATCTTGGTGAATGTCAAGGTGAAAGCTCACTTCTGAGGAGAGATTTTTGCAGTGAGGAAGCAGAGCATTTTAAGGAATATGTTTTGTGCTGTTTGCTTAAATTATGTTTGTAAGAGCAGGGATTATCCCTGGGATGTATTTGCGTACAGGGCTACCTCTCAGCTGGGCAAATAGCAAGATGCATAAGAGAAAACACTCTTCTGGTTAGGGAGTCATTCAGTTTACAGTGAGTTTTTTTGTTTGTTGTTTGTTGTGGTTTTTTTTTTTTTTTTAAATCTCTGCTGTACCAAGGGTGTTTGATTTTCTTTGTAGTCAGTGAGGAGGGCAGATGCCACAAGTTCAATAACATTTTTGGTGGTGTTCTCTCTTCAGAGACAATAGTCAGGCCTGTAAGGGACCCATCTCAATCAAGCATATATGATCCATTTGCTGGAATGAAAACCCCTGGTCAACGGCAGCTGATAACATTACAAGAGCAAGTGAAAATGGGCATACTCACTGTTGATGAAGCTGTACTTCATTTTAAGGAGTGGCAACTGAACCAGAAAAAAAGATCAGAATCATTCCGGTTCCAGCAGGTACAGGCTTACTCTACTGCTTAAGAAATACATCTGTCTCTCTAGGTATATCTCGCAAGCTGTTCAGCATGGTTATATTTCTTTCCTGGTTGAAGCAAGAAGGCTGCTAACATAGTCTCCCACCTAGCAGAGTTCTGTCCTAGCATGGAGGGGTTGTTCGCATGCAGCAGTAAACAGGCAGCTGTTTTACAGATTTGATTGTGTTGTAGTACTATTGTGAGGTTTTGAAGATCTGTGCATTATGAATTGGGCCAAATCCAGTTGGCTAGGTTACCTTTCTAGAAGTCACCTAGCACCTACCTGCTGGTGGGGGACTTCTGTAGTGCATATTTAGCTTGCCAATTCTCATCCCTTTCAGATCAGTGAAGATTTGGTGTTCCAGATAGTGTATTGGCCCCTTTCAGATCAGTGAAGATTTGGTGTTCCAGATAGTGTATTGGCTTTGAAGTCCGATATTGTAGGTGGTTTGATCTTTCCCTGGGTGTTTGATGGCTCCGCAACTATTTGTTCTTTGCATATGTGCAACATCTAGCAACAGTCAAAAGTGAAAGTGTTCGGGTGGTTTAGCTGAAAGAGGGAATCATGTTGGCAGCAGCAACAAAATGACTGATGGAACTAGCAGTCATAGTATAAAATTTCCATTGTCAAGTTAGAGTGGGGCTCTCTCTTTAAAACCACTGCCTGCTTCTTTTGAAGCTTTTTGTTTGTGCTGCAGCAGTCTGCTCTCACAGTTGAGGTGCTGGTCTCCTGTGTGTGACACTGTTTTGGGAGCTGTCAGAACAAAGACTTCTCCTGATTCACTTTGAAGGGTCCTCTCTACCCAGAAACAGTACAGAAATCCCTTCTTCTGCCAATAAAGAATGCAGTGCTACTTCAGTGGATGTCTGTAACAGAGATGAAGCGTCATGCTCTGTGCCTCATCCCATTAGCAGCTTTCAAAAGTTCCAGATCTTGCCAATATACTGCCATACAATGGTGAAGAGGCTTTGCTCCCAGTTACATTTCCAGGTGTCCCCTCTTCCTTTAGAGGGGACATTCTGAATTTATCCTTGCTCTCTGGGATGCATGGCAGTCTCCTCTGAACCCTGTAGTCAGAATTATCTGTTCATTAGTACAGAAAGGACTATTCTTGATCATGGGTTTGGTTTTGTGCCAGTGTCACAGTAGAAAATAGAGGAAGTTCTAAACTAAATGTGCTGCTTATCTGCAACTGCTAGTGAGTCTGTGCACTTGACCTAAACACACACATTAAACATCGGAGAAAAGCTGGCTTCTGAAAGGCACATGTGGATTTCTGAAGGGAATGAATTAAAACCTGTTGTTTCGGATTGGACTTCAGCCAAGTCTGGCAGGCTTTGTTACAGCTGGGTTGAAAAGTTAGCTGAAATACAGTATTGGCTAACTTTTCAGAAAGCTGCTCATCCTCCTCTATCCCAAGCCCTGAAAAGAATATCTTGTGATGTTTCTAGGAAAACCTGAAACGGCTACGAGACAGCATAACCAGGAGGCAAATGGAGAAGCAAAAAAAAGACAAAGCTGCAGGTAACAGTCTTTGATTCTGACATTCTCTGGTAATGAAGCAGCCGATGATACTAATATGCTTTTCAGGCAGAAGTATCTTCCATGTGTATTGTAGTTGTCTTATTTTAATATTCACATCCATCTGTATGGATGTATCCACCTGATATTTGGCTAAAATGTAGCACTTTACTCCTTAATTTTCCATACTGAGGAAAGGATGCCCACATCTGTGGAGGAAATCTCGATCCATTCAATGTACATTGCATGTACAATCACCCTTACGTGATCACATTTAACTTTGTTCTCAGGTGGGAAGCTGTCTCTCAGGAGCTATACTTGCCTAGAACCTTCTGAGCTGTTAATTTTCCCTTCCAGATTTGGAAATTACAGTACCCATTCGACAGTCTCATAATACTTTGGGGAAATCAGAATGTGGAATATATGAATACACACCCAGGAAAAACATTTTCCCACCAAAAAATGAGTTAAAGCGAGGAGGCTGGAAAACAGAAAGCACATCCAGCACAACAAGTAAGCAAACCCTGAGTGCCACCCTCTCTACAGGAATGCTGGATGGAAAACACTGGAGTAAGCTCAGGGGACAAGACTTCTGTTACTGAATCTGAGTGCTGACTCACCACCCCAAACCCTGCGTGCATTCTGTTGCATGCTGGCTGTTCTCAAAATGGTAAAAGCAACTCCAGGTACATCAAGGGGTTTGAGCGCCTCTCGGCTGCATCTCTGCAGGAGAAGAACCTGAAAGCTGAGTGCAAAATTCCCTTGAGCCTCCTTGGAGAAAGCATATTACCCTGTTTTCAGTTCCTAAAAGTATATGGCAGCTGCTGACTTAGAAAAAAAGGACGATACCTTGCCATAACTCAGCAGGCAGTGTGCTCTTTTGGTTTGAAGGGCATAGTTACATTGCAGGCTGGGAACCCATACCTACTGTAGTTTTCTCAACTGTTGTAAATAAAGGACAGCATTTTTCATGTGGAGCCTCTTGAGTAACTTACACAGTCTGCACGTTTTTATTATCTTTGGTTTTTATTAGGTTTAATTTGCACAAATTAAATCGCTGCATTCTTGCTGTTAGTGCAGACTGCATAATTCTTGCAGAAATCATTAAGATCGTTTCGGTCCTCTGGAAAGAAAAACTGAGTGCCAGTGAGGTTACTACTTTCATGGCTCTTGGCAAGATAGAGCTGACACATGTCCAAAGTAGGTGCCAGAGGCAGTTGACAGAGCCAGTAGCTTGCATATAAGCAGTTGAGAGAAATGTTAATGCATCTAAGGAGTTCACCGTGTGCAGCTTGGCTCTCTTTCCCATGGCATGATTGTGAGAATGTACCCTAATACAGTATTTAGCACTCTTTAAGTGCTGCTGTTTGAACGAACTGATAATGAGTTACCTCACCAAGGTTAGGGAGGAGGTGCATCTTACGAGAAAACCTCTCTAGTCTCCATTTCAGTGTGTAGGTTTCTGAACATCAGTGTCCTAGTATTGAGCAGCTATACAGAACATTATGTATTTATGACTGAAACCAGCCATAGCAATGTACGATATGTTTGTGTTGCTGTCCCCTTCAGAAATTACGTCTGACTGCAAAAACATTTCACAGTCTGGGTCCATGCAAGTTAAATGGGTTTGCATAAATGGTTGCTGCAGGCTGTTTGAACAAACTTGTAATTTTTAGCTCTGAAGTAGACTAGGAAACATTCCTGTGATGAGTAAAGACTCTTGTGAGAGGAGGTGGTGAGCAGCTTTTGGGAACAATAACATTGTGAGCAGTCACTTATTGCAGGAATGAATGTGTGACTGTGTTTCAGAGCCATCTAACTCCACACAGTTGTTAAAGACATGGGGACTGATAATTTAAATATACGTAAATGTTGGGAGTGTAGCACTTGTGAAAATATTTACCTGACTTAGCATGAAATGCCATTGTTTGGATCCTGAACATATGAAAAATAACAGTGGAAACAAACTAATCTAAACAAGCATTAAATGATGTGTGCAAGAGATTAGAAGGAGTCCCAGGTTAGTGATTTGCAGGTAAATCACCAGGATTTAATAATAAGCTTGGTTTTATCTTGTTTACTCTAGGTAGTGCAAGTAACCGCTCTAGCACTCGGAGCATATTGAGTGTCAGCAGTGGGATGGAAGGGGACAGTGAGGTAGGTTATCGCCTCTGCTATATACTGATCCACTGTTCTTAAGTACATGGCTTTGTCTTCATACAAAAAAAAAGGAGCTCAGGGATGGCATGGCATTTGAATAAATGGCAAATGCAGCCAGTTCTGTTGCGAAGCTAACGAGGACCAAATTTTGCTGGCCTGTAACCTCTTTCCTCATTTTGTAGGACAATGAAGTTGCAGAAACAGCTAGAAGCCGTAGCCCAGTTACCCACCAAACAGAAAGGCTGCCTTTCCCAGAAAGGCCTCCCAGAGTGCCTCCTCGAGGTGCAAGCAGGTAAAGCTAAAAAGAGCTTAGACATAAAGTGTTCTGTGCATCAATATGGAAGCCTTGGGCAGAAAGCAAGGCAGGAAGCAAATGTGTCTTTCAACAAGATTTACCAGTCTATTATCTATAAATACATGCTGTTAGAAATCTTAAAATCCTTGTTCCTCATCTGTAATCCTTGGCGGAAGTGGTTTCCTGGTTAGTAACATGCATATTGCAGCGTTGTTACTGTGGTTCACATGTTGCAAGGGCAGCAATATTGAAGCACACAATGCTTACCACAGTAAGACAGACCGAGGTGGAATAGCACCCTGACCCTGGCAGAGATTTAGTACCTAATCCTCCTGAGATGATCTTCTTGGAACATACAGAGTGGAGTGTACAGGGAATTCCCGTTTGGCATGCACTTGGACTTCCTTCGTTTTGACAAAATCTCTCCAAAGCATACTTGTTTACATGTATGATAGGATGAGAGAGTTGGGGTGGGGCTGTTCAGCCTGGAGAAGAGAAGGCTCTGTGGAGACCTCATAGCAGCCTTCCAGTATCTGAAGGGGGCCTATAGGGATGCTGGGGAGGGACTCTGCATTAGGGACTGTAGTGATAGGACAAGGGGTAATGGGTTCAAACTTAAATAGGGGAAGTTTAGATTGTGTATGAGGAAGAAGTTCTTTACTGTAAGGGTGGTGAGACACTGGAATGGGTTGCCCAGGGAAGCTGTGAATGCTCCATCCCTGTCGATGTTCAAGGCCAGGTTAGACATAGCCTTGGGTGTCGTGGTTTAGTGTGAGGTGTCCCTACCCATGGCAGGGGGGTTGGAACTAGATGATCTTAAGGTCCTTTCCAACCCTAACTATGCTATGATTCTATGATTGGCCTCAAAGCAAGAACTGCACTGGTTTTGTAAAAGGTGTCCAGGGTTTTTGCCTTGTTTTGGCCACCACAAACTTAAGTGACTTACAAACATTCCTTTAGTTCAACCAGTGCAAGTCTATGAAGTGCAGGCCCCAGAAGTTTATCTAAATACAGATCCTGTTTGAAATTCTCCAACTGTTAAAATAGCAATTTGCAATGTGTGGGTGCAGTAAGTTCTGAATGTTGGCTTGGGACTTTGGCAAGAATATAGCTGGAATTTCTCTCTAGTTAGTTTGAAAAATATTTTAGATCTTTTGATATTTTCCTATTGCTCTTCATGTAATTTTCAGGAGAAAGTTGTTGTAATATTAAAGTTTTACTCCACCCATGTATTATAGAGTCTCTTTCCAATAATAGTAGAATTGCTGCAGCTGAAGAGCAAAAGAAATAACTTGTGCAGGAACATGGCTTTGGCACCTTGGCATCTGCTCTGTTGCTGAATTGGTGATAGCCTGTTTTTCTTCTTATGTGGCTATTGCTTGTAGTTTATTCTTAGTTATGATGTTATTGCGTGTAATGTATTGTTCCAGAACCCTACGCTATATTTTCTTTTTTTTTTAATGCATTTGTATTCTCTCTTTTTATAGGCCTGTAAGCAGTGAAGGCTTTTATCCTCCACCTGTGCCCCCAAGAGGTCGCTGAGTCTCTCAACATCTGTGGAATATGAGATTTTTCTGATTTTATGTGTATTTGTACAGATATTTTTGGGTTGTCTTTAAATTATTTATAACTGAGAGCCAAATGTGTTCTTCCCCATCTTCCCCTTTAAAGCTCTGATGACTTTTCCCGTGATTTTCACTGAGACTTCTAGGTCTTCTATGACTTTTTTTTTTTATTTGAATAATTTTGGTGCTTTGGGACTTCAAGAAAAAGCATCATGGTTGGGAAGGAGAACACTGACATGTGTCTTGGCAGCCCTGCACTGACACAAACTTTCCTGTTGACCAAGAAAGAACACGTGTCCTCTTAGAAACTAAATCCTGATAAGCATTGCTACCAAAGCCCTTGAAACATGCTTGAAAAAGTAAAGAAAATTAGTTGTTCAAAGACTTTGTTTGAAGAACACTCATTACAGGAAGAACAGCTGAATGTACTCCTGTTTGGTATAACATTTTGGGTATGAACATACTGACCTTTTAGAAGATGTGGAATCTCCCTCCGGCAGTCATTAAACCATGGGAGGTTGAGAAGTTGTCTTTATTCAAGGTTGTATGCAAAATACATTAAATACCCCCCCCTTTCACTTTCTCCTTCCTGAACATAACAGACATTGTCAATGTGTTATTTGTGCTATATTTACCATGAAATTTCCCAAGGCAGCTGGTAAGGGACCTGTTGTATCACAAAACAACTGTACTTAAAGTTTTGGGGAGCGGTGAGTATGTTGTTATTTGAAACCACGTGATTGACCTCTGAAATTAGAGGAAGGAGTTGGCAGCATTGCTGTGTTTGGCATCTATGTATTCATTGTAGAAGCAGTATGAAGGCGTTTCACTTCATGCTCTGGAATAATATAGCAAGTCTCCGATTATAAATGTACACACCTCACAAATACCAGGCATGTAGTTAGCCTGCTGCTGTGGAAGTGCGCTGCCCTGGGGCTGGGCTCTGTTTGCTCTACTCTTCCTGTTTAGCAATGTGAATCTGCAACAGCTGTGGCCAGCCTTTTTTCTGCCTGAAGGCTTACAAACATAACTTCCTGGTTTGGTGGTGTTCCAAATGCAGAAAGCATGTAAAGCAGAAATGAAGTTTGATTTCTTATCTCAAGGGATGCGAGTGATGGAAGTGAGGTGGTTTTGGAATTTTTGGGATTGTGGTATTGTTTTTTTTTTTTTTTTTTCTTCCAGTACTTGCAATCTTCCATGTGTATCCTGGCCACTGGAACCAAATATAGGGCTCTCTTTGTCCACGAGTGATGCAGATGGGAATTCTGCAAGATATTCTCAGGGTAGAGAATTAAGCATTGTACTTGGTTTTCGAGCCATATGCCTTCTTCCAGTCTTGACAGGGACATAGATACATGTGTATTAGGTGATCCCTTGGGTGCAGGTAGGACATGTAAAGGTTCTGTCTGGTCATGTAAGCTCTCCATAATCTGTAAGAGCAAGAGTTGCAGCTCCTTTCTCTTGCAGGGTGGCAAAGTCAATGTGTGGAGCTGCAGGAGTGGCAGATGGCAACTATGACTCAGGACTGAATGAAGGTGGAGAAGCCTCTGTTGCTCTCAGGGGATAGGCATAAGCTAAGTATCTTCTACACATCAAACTCATAGGGTATGACTGCAAATGCAGCTCAGATAGCCTCTCCTTTTTATGGTAGAGGGATGCAGGTGCTGTGCTGCAGGCCTATAGTGACAGATACAGAGGTGACCTTTTTTTTCTCTTTTCTGAAGGACCTTGTACCTTCTCCAGTAACTACAATACTACACGCTCACTGACAGTTTCCTTTTTGTTCACAGTAGCCAGGAGAATGGTGAGGTGGGAGCTGCCTTCCTGTGCTGCTCCTGGAACAGAACAAAGTTCCCAGCAATATTCAGTCAAATTATAAGCAGGAAAGTGCTGAAATTAGGAAAATAGTAGTATGGATAAGGGAAGGAAACAGGGATAAAATAAATAAAAGAGGAAATTCAACAGCTTGATTGTCTTCATCTGTCACGTATGCTTTGGTTTGCACACAGCTCCCTGGTTTTGCTCAGATGTTCCCCATCTCCTTAGTGCTGGCTGCAGCTGTGCTGCAGAGCTTGGAGTGGTGATGTGAAAAGACGAATTTATCTGCTTCTGCACCTGATAGGTACAACGTAAGGTGGACCTGTAGGATGTGGGGAAAACTGCAGCAAGGCAGGAAGGGAAAGGCAGAATATGAAAGTGTATCACACAGAAGTTTTCCTTTCAAAGCCACGGGACTGAAGCAGCCCAGGGATCCTTTTAATTTTTAATTTTTACTAATTTTTAATTCTGCGCCCCTGCATGTGATAACCAGATGTCTTCTGTGGGAGGAGTTTATCTAAACTGTATCTGACCATTTGCCTTTGCACAATCCTAATAATGTGGTTGTAAACTTGATTTTTATTGCTAGTGATGCAATGAGCTGAAATGTATCTCAATTACTGAAAAAGTAGCTCCTAAGTAGCCTTTCAGTCTCTCTCCTGTTTGCAGCTTAGATACTTCTTTAGTCTGACTTGATCAAATGCTGACAGAGTCTGACAAAAACAAATGCTAGTGGGGGTCTGATTTGGAGGAGAGGTAAGGTAGGACAAGTGGGGCTGAGAAATACTATAAGTGCAGTCTGTTCAGCCCCCTTCCACATTGCCTAAGTGTAGGAAATAGAAGATAGAGCCCTCTCTGGCATTCCCATCTTTCTTTCTAACTTCTCCTGGATCAGTTGGGAATTTCACTCACCAACCATCATAGATTCTACTACTGCCCCATGAAGGAGGAAAAGGAACGGCTCTGAAATGGCTTCATCTGATAAATGCAGGTAAACATTTGGGATGCAGTCATGACTCTTAAGGTTTATGAAGACCATCAGCAATGCATCTTTTCAACTGCTGAAATGTGTTCCATGTTTGTGTGGTTTCAATTAGTTGCCTTAAGCCTTTTCTGGCTCAGTGTATGCAGTCCTTGAATCTGTAATTTCTACTTGTGCTGGTGAGCATGTGGTGTGTATTGCTTCCACCTAAGGTGAGAAGTGCACTGACACTGGAGCTCAGAAGAGACTGGAGAAGAAAACTGTGTGTAACCAGACTCTTGTTTACTCAAGAATATGCTGGTGGGGGGGAGAGCGGGAATGAACTGTGTTTCTGACAGACATTAGAGGTGAAGGACTGAACAGGTAATAAAATTGCTGGTAAAAAGTAAATGATGCGGCCACCTGCAGGGGTATCCACCAAGCTCAGGTGGCAGCTGGCTGGCCTGGGGAAAGCATTTGCTCTTTGTACAACTGCTTCAGAAAACCCACTGCAGCAGATGGCTCTGGCTGGCTCTTGTTGACTGAGAGACTTAAGTACTGAATAAACTGAAGATGCTGAAGCCTCCTCTTCTCTGTCTCCTATGGGTAAGCTACCCTGTTCTGGACTGAGACACAACAAAACATGGTGTTATTACAGCTGACTAGGTAATTTTTTGCTTCAGGTTTTTGATTGCTTTGTGGTTGTTTTTTTTTCGTACAAACGTGTTTTGAATGGGTTTTGACAAGCATTTCTACAGAGACCATGCTTCTACTGAAATAGGCAGGAAAATGAGAATATACTATCTGGAAAATGCTTCATATAAAACCACAGCTTGCCAAAATATATTCATGGAAGGTAGACTGAACGTGTAAGATCACAAAGGGAAAAGATGTTACGATGAGTATGGTAGCTTGTGGTTAATGGGTATCTGGTTTTGCATCATTTCTACTAAGTCTGGATGACATGTAACAGCACTGAGCGTGTCTTCTTTGCTATTTGTTAATGTGTGCAAAATTTGAGAAGACTGTTTAGCTTCTTTTTAAAAGACACTGTGTCCATTAGTCTCTGAAAATTGTTTTTGCATGTGCTCAGTTTACAAGTTGTATCATTGACCACTTAATGCCATAAGCTTTTGCTTTGGATTTTTTTCACTTTGCCTTGTAGCCCGAGCTAGTT
This sequence comes from Forpus xanthops, assembly GCA_032466535.1. Taxonomy (NCBI): domain Eukaryota; kingdom Metazoa; phylum Chordata; class Aves; order Psittaciformes; family Psittacidae; genus Forpus; species Forpus xanthops. Next base: position 12,593 of record JASSUY010007697.1, read on the forward strand.
TCAAGCTCACACATAGGGCTGCAGGCTCTATAGGAGCCGGAGCTGACTGAGGTCTCCCCGTCTGTGCCGCCCCGCTACCTGCCCTGGGGCCGCGGGGCTTTCCGCACTGCGGCGTTCCTGGATTTCTCCCGTATGTACAAGCGCCGTAGGAAACGGGACCACTTACTGTTAAAGGCTTTTGAAAAGAGTCCGCGTTACGTTTCCCTCAAATAACTTTATTTGTTCATTGACCGGTACGTAATCAGTTAAAAGATAATCGAGGAGGCCTCAGTGTCTAACACGCCCGCGGTGCGAGGCCAGCCGTTCCTGCCCGCCGTCTCCCTCTATACCCGCAGAACCGTCCCGCCATCGGACATTCCCTCGTCGCTAGGCTTGGCTCCCGCCAGCCGCCGTAGGTGCCGCGCTTCCGGCGTGCGGCCGGATGA
>JASSUY010007698.1:0-14830 GCA_032466535.1 Forpus xanthops
GGAGGTGATCCTGCCCCTCTACTCTGCTCTTGTGAGACCTCACTTGGAATATTGTATGCAGTTCTGGTGTCCTCAACACAAAAAGAACATGGAACTGTTGGTACAAGTCTGGAGGAGGGCCTTGAGGATGATCAGGGGACTGGAGCACCTCCCCTATGAAGATAGAATGAGAAAGTTTGGGCTGTTCAGCCTGAAGAAGAGAAGGCTACGTGGATACCTCATAGCAGCCTTCCAGTATCTGAAGGGGGCCTATAGGGATGCTGGGGAGGGACTCTTCATTAAGGACCGCAGTGATAGGACAAGGGGTAACAGGTTCAAACTTAAAGAGGGGAAGTTCAAATTGGATCTGAGGAAGAAATATTTACTGTAAGGGTGGTGAGGCACTGGAATGGGTTGCCCAGGGAAGTTGTGAACGCTCCATCACCGGCAGTGTTCGAGGTTGGGTTGGACATAGCCTTGGGTGGCATGGTTTAGTGGGAGGTGTCCCTGCCCATGGCAGTGAGGTTGAAACTAGATGATCTTAAGGTCCTATCCAATCCTAACTATTCTATGGTTCTATGATTCTATGGCTGTTGCTTTAACACACCTGGTTAAAGAGAAACTTATAGTCTCATGATTTTAAATTGCTCTATAGCAATCCTTCTTTCACTTTTGCCAGACAACATAATGATTGTGGTGCTCAATTTTCCCCTTTAAAAGAAGAAACCAAGTGGAGACTGTGCAAATAACACTATGGCCCTTAGAAGAATGAAGACATAAATACTGAACAGATGTAGCAGCGCTTCAGTAAAGATCTCAAAGCACATGAAACCCAGCCCCAGTGTAAAAAAAAAAGAAACAAGATTAATCATTTTCAGAGTTCTTTGAACAAAATTGATTTATGTTTGCAAATTGATCCCTGAAAAGTTTTGCCTAGGTGCACATGCAGCAGTGGTCCTCAGGGTATCATGGCAGCATTTTCCTCAGAAGTGGAACAGTGTGATAGCAAGCTGTTTACACATTCAATATGCAACTCAGCAAGCATCAGCGCAGAGATGCAAGACAATAATAGAATGCTGTTTGTATAGCTTCCTTCAAGGGTTTCTGAATGTTATTAGAGAACAAATTTTGGGGTCCAAGACCTTTAGGGGACTTTTCATTTACTAAATGCTAAGCAAGTGCAAGGAGTATAGCAAGAAGTGGATCTTTGTCAAGATAGGAATATTATAGGGTATCTTGAAGATATTTTTCTGACTTTCAGCCCTGCTAGGTTTATGGCTAGGTGCTACCCTCACTGTCTTCAGAATCCATCTTGTACCTCTCTCATTTCCTCCTGCAGTGCTCAAGCAGACATCTCTCACCTGCTTCTCAGGAGTGAGAAGCCCAGAGCCTGCATTGTGGGGAGGACTACTGAGCTGCTTCAAAAAGTCTCTTAGACAGGGATCCTCTGAGTGCAAGTTCTCATCACCCAACAGTGTGACTGATGTACTAATCCAAAAATAAACCCTTGCAATCTGTGAGTTGTGACAGTCCATTACACCCTCCACCTTGCCTTTGCTTGCTATGTCTTCACATGATAGGGAGCAGCACAGCTTCGGATGATCACCTGAGCTGATCAAGAGCAAGCTTGCAAGTAAAACAAGTAGTCACTGAAAAAAGATCTCTGTGTATGTATGTGATGGTTGAATGTAAATACTTGTCTAGACAGCAGCCTAAGACAAATCAATACCTGCAATAAGGCTCATCGTGCTCCAGTAACTGCTGAGATCTGCATAGAAAAACTAATGCTGGACAAAAAGGAAATGTGTGCTCCTGAGGGAGAAGGCACTTTAGATTAAATTCTCATTAAGTGAAAATTATTTGCTGATGAAAGATTAAGCCAGTTGGCATCTGGAAAAAAGATGTGTGTATAGGAGGGTAAGAGCACATAATATTTCCTAATAGATTTAGCCAAATTTGTGGTAGTGGTGCTCAATATGAGCAGCAGAAAATGCCACAGTTTTGCTCCTTTCCTGTCAAGCACAGATACCTTTTAATTCATTTTAAAGAGCTTGCCAACTATTCCTGCAGAAGAAATGAAAGACATATATATAGGCAAATAACTGGAAAGATTGTTTATCTCCTTTAATTAAATATTATAAAGAAGTACATTATTGAGAGGAAAATGTGCTCATATTACGGTGTGGATTTTTTCCCCAAATGTGTGGTTTGGCTATTACAGATAAGAGCATTGATGATTTTCTATACAGATCTAATGGAATAGCTTTTTCATTTACATTTCAAAGAAGGAATTAGATGAGTGAATCATGCAAGAAAAGAAAGTAAGACAGAAGAAAAAGAACAAAACCCAAGAAAGACCATCATACATCTACAAATACCTCCTTGAGTTACCCTGGAAAGAAAAGCATTCACAGCACGCTGTAGCTTCATGCCTGACAAAGGGCAATTAAAATGCAACAAATTTCACCCATTTTATTGCAGTAACAAGAACATGTATCATGTGTTCAGGAGGTGAGGGGGAGGGCTTCAAAATGCTTTGATTACTGGGTGTTGGCTTTGCACAACTAGTTAATGCCTCTTTACATGCGCCTCTGGCAAGCAACTCTTCCTCAGCAAATCCAGGAAGTGGTAGAACTGCAGAGCCCAGTTCCCATCATTGTCCATGAGTCCTTGGTATGCTGGACCCTTGGGACCTTGCACCGGCACTGTGGTCCTGCATCTATCAGGACTTTACACCATGATTGCTGAAGATGCTGTCACAAAGGAAAGATTTGCATCCCCTCTACTTGCTCTTACCACGACTAAATAGCTGAAACCCACAGTGGAGAGAGTGTCTGTATCCAGTGTTCTGCCTCCTGGCACCTGATCTCCCAGCCATTCAGACCCTCACTCTGCTTCCCAGCCAGCAGCAGGCAAGAGCCAGCAAGCCCCAGCCAGAAAGCGAACAGCCTGACCGAGACAGAGTGAGTACAATGATTTAAATGGAGAAAGTCAGACAGTTGTCAATGGAGAGGAAATGAGTGGGAATCTAAATCTAACTAAAAGAAGATACCCAGATTACTGCCACTGTAAATTGGATTAAAATTAACTTCTACAAGAAAATCAATGGAAAACGATATGCAGTAAGTCAAAATGACAACTGAATGAGACAGACACTGAGAGCTTATTCAAGAGCACTGCTCAGAAGCAGGAAAGAAAATTTAGCTGAGGCAACCCTAATCTGAATAGTAGAAAAATAAAGGGAGGTTGGAAGAGATTAGAGAAAAAGCCAAGGAAAATATTTTTGAGAAGGTTATAAATCAGTATGCAAAACAGAAAATGGTGTAAAAAAAAGAAGGGGCAATTTTAATTGTGTCCTAAAGCTAGTGAAATTAAATGCCTGGGAATAATTTTTTATATCATGCATTTGTTTACATAGAAGTAGACTTTGACTGACATATAGATGGCTGATTTTTTGCCCTGCATGTGCACATACAAAGCCTTTGCAATGCATGTGTTCTCATTCTGTGCTCTGAAAAAAATGCCTTCTTTTGTTTCTTTCGTTCTTCTCTTTTACAGATTCACACTTTACAGAAGTGCTGCTCCAGGCTGTGAGCAGCTGCCTGTGTCCTGCCAGTTTCCTCCAACAGGCTGGAGCACTGAGACCCTGTCCCAGCGTGAGGGAGCCTGTTCCAAGGAAAGCTTTACACTTCCTCAGCTACACTTACAGAACCACTGGATGTCACTGTTGTCTCACGAAAGGCAAATTCTTACTGACAACTTTCTGACAGCTAATGTTTAGTAAATATATAAACATAAATGTATTTATATTCCCTTCCCCTCAACTGTTCTGCACAGGCATCGAAATTAGAGAACCATGCCATCCCCTGGCTCTCACTCACATTTTTGGTTAATATTTTACAGTGTGTGTGTGTTTCTGGGTTCTTTGTGGCACTCCAAGAGGCATCTTTTCCATAAAGCATTGCTTTATGCTTTGATAGGTGTATAGTGTGGCAGAACTGCCATAATGCATCTCAGTAGTATTTTGATTTTTGTCTCCTATTCGTATCAGTTGCTGAAAAGTATTTTAACTCACCACAGCTGGACTGACTGCAGCTGTGTTCGGGTGCAGGAGTGAGCTGCCTACGGGGGCAGCATTATCTGCTGGTGTTTGCCTGCAGCTTAGGCACTGTCGGTGGGCCGCACTGCCCGTAGATCAGGATTACCCTGGAGGAGTCTGCTTCTCTCCACCATTATAGACAAGTGTGCAGAGACTCTGCCACTAAGTGAGGTACCTCCAGTATTAAGAGCCAGGGAAAAACTCAGACTCCTTTTCTTACAAATGGAAAAGCTTTTTTTCCTACCAGTTGCCTGAGGTGGAGGAATTCAGTCAGACAAATGAAGACATATAACTCCCTTTAAAGTCAGTGGAGAGGAACAGGCAATTCCAGGGATGTGATTCATCCTATCAGAAAGAGCACTTCTAGCAGATAGGTCAGGAAGGTAAAGATTTATAAGGACCTATTTCTGCTGACTGACACTGCAGGAGCCTTGTGACCAGCCAAAGGGTAGACCAGTCAGACAAGAAGAATTCCACACATTTTAGCTAATATAGGCACCTCTACAATAGATTGTTTGAAACAGTATATAGATCTTCCTTACATAACTTCATTCCATTGTTAATCATTGTTAAGCAAGCTTTCTACATATTTCCCTAATGCTAAACATGCCAGAAAAGGCACTTGATGCTGAATGACCCACCCCAAACTGCCCATCAGGAACTGCGCTATTCCCCCCGGGACTGAAGGTGGTTTGAGAGAGCCCTTGTTAGCCCCTGCTGCAAACACAGCAGGAGATGATTTGGCCCTATGGACAGTGGCATTCCTGTGCCCAGCAAAGCTCCCATTTCATTATCAGTGCTGCAGCCTAGGTGTAAAAAACTATTTCTCATTGGTTATAGATACATAAACCAAATTTCAGCACCATCCCCAGCACCCAAAGGCTTACTTTGTATGTTGAGAATAACAAAACTTGTTACCTGCCACAGCACATGAAGTACAATGCTAAGGAAGAGGTCATGTATTTGCATGAAAGTAGACTGGCTCTGTTAGCTGTTGTCCATCTCACCCATGTGAATTTCAAGCAGTGCTGATATAGGCTTCTTTGAAACTTCCATGACCTCACCCAGCATGAATTGTCCATGCAATGAGATGCAGCTGTGGACTTCTTTGCAGAATCAGATGATCAGAATCCCACTCATCTTAAGAGGCCAAGGAAGTCTGAACATTAGAATAAGAAATTTCTGATAGTTGCCTGAAAAAAATTCATGTGAGAGAACTAAAAGAAGAGGCAAAGCTGGAGAATTAAAGACTGATTATTCCAGCAAGGAATTAACAAATTTTGGGTTAAAGGTCATGAGTGCAGGCTGGCCTAAGAGATCTGCCAATTTTAATTAAAATTACACTAAAACCATTGCTGTGAAAATTGAATAAGAGCACTCCTCAGCCCTGGCTGTTTTTAGCAGTGCTATTTTCACTCTGTATCTGTAAACAAAGGATTGTGGAATGACTGCCACCATGTAATAGGCTAAGAAAATGTGTGAATCATGCAAAGTTAGTTTCAGGGAATCAAAACAATATGGCATTCCCAAAAATACAGCTTTCCAGAGTAACTGCTTGGGATGGGGCTTCTCTGGGGTGTAACAGGTCGTTCCCATATTTCTCCACAGCACAAACCTCTGCCATGATCCGCTGTCCCAGTTTCAGCTGGGATAGAGGTAATGGTCTTTGGGCTACTGGTACTTATAGAGACAGAGGAAGGAAACTCATCTCAGTGTTCTCACAGACACCATAGTTGCATCTTCTGGGTCTTATTTTAATTGCCATCTGTAGGCTTGTATTTGCCAGGTGACCTGTGCAGCTGGGAGCACACTGCTCGCCCCACAGTTGCATTGCCAATCTGCACCTGCCATGAAGCCAGAACTGCTGTGCTACCTGCCCAGCTGCAGCCTGTGTGCTCAACATGCAGAGCTGCATATATACTAAGTGTATAAAACTAAGCTGCATGCACAGCTCTCACAGAAACGTTGTGAGGTGTGGAGTGGGGTAAGATTACAGCCTTCTGTCTCCTTCAGTGCTCTAGTGGTTGCATTGGTACCCCATGGGTACAGGGAGGTAACATCCCCACATCCTTCTTCCCCAGGTCCGGGACTTCTCAGGGTAGAATGTGTGGCTAAAACTGACAGGCTTTCCATATGCATCTTTATTTGCATTTTTCCTTTATTTGTTTCTGTTATTCCCTTCATCCAAATTATGACTAGCGATTTACAGAAGATGGAGGAAGCCTGATCCTGCTCGGAAAAGCTCACGTTTGCTTTCTAAGCTGTTTCTAAGGTGTCCCTGCACAGCCACGGAGATCTGATCTGCTTCACGCTAGTGTTTCGGCCCGTTGGAGGCTCTCACAGGCGGGGAGCTGAGAAACGTCGCTGCTCCACGCTCCACAGCGCTGAGAGGCACGGAGACATGCACACCCAGCCTGACAGTGAGGACTCACATCGAGACTGGAGCTCCTCCTCGCGGCTCCTCGCCCACCAAGAGCCGTGCTGGGATCTCTCGCCGTGCTGGGAGTATTTCAGAGGGAGTAACACCTCGAATGGGAGTGGGAAGCCCAAGAGCATTGCTGCGCAGCATCCTTTCAGTGAGCTTTTTCCATTAGCTGTTATCTCCATGAATTAAATGTATGCAAATTAAACCTGGCTGCTGGCAGCTAAATAGGCATTTCTTGCCAAAAATATCTGCTCTCTGGGGTCTCCACCTCTTTCGTGTTTGCAAATGGCATCAGATGCCGCGTAAGTCATTCTCCAAAATGCGCTGACACTGATACCGATATCAGGCAAGAAGCTCCCAGCCCTCCCAGCGTTTTCTCTTTAATCTTTTTTTTCATGATTTTAGACTTTTCCTTTTACATTTCTAAGCAATTAATTTTTTGGCTCCCACATAAGATCAATGGGTGTGGAATGACTGGCACTACCCTGATAGGCTCCATCTGGTTGCTGCTGATAAGGTAATCCTGAAGGCTGAGGGGCAGTATCTCCAATAAGCTTAAGAGGCAGCAGCTTAATCTGTTTGCAAGACAGAACAAGCTCTGCAGCCAGCATTGTTATTCCATGGGACCAACTGGGCACAGACAGCACTTCCATAGGTCCAGTGAGGGGGCTTTCAACCCAGCTATTTTTCCCCTGGGAGTGATGATTCTCCCAGTGCAGTTGTATTCCCTGCCAGGAGAAGGAAAAGCTGTGTCGTGCTTTGCTTTGTGAGCAATTTGTCCCCCAAAGCCATGATTTCTGAGTCAAACCAATTATCGCTTTGCTTCTTTACCTCTGTAAACGCTTGGGTACTTATGTAATCTTCCCCAAAGCAATAGCAAAAGATGACTGTTGCTTTTCTGTTGACAATAAATTGGGTGGGTTTTTTTTTTTTTTTTTTTTTTTTTTTCCCCTTTAACCTCCATAAAACTGCTGTCATGTCCGAAATGGGGGATGTAATGAAAGCAGTGGGAATGTGCTCAGGGTGCCCTCCCTAGATGGAGGGCTCTATCATCTCCCTTGTACAGATTTGAATCTGGGGTCACAGCCAGGAGAGCTGTGCAGGGCTATTAAGCACCACCTTGGCTCCTCTCGAGGTGTTGTCCTGTCTCATGGCATGAACCCTGGAATGCTGTGCTGAGACCATCACAAACCCGTGCCTGTGCCTTTCATGGTGTTCATTTTGCAGGATTTCAGCCATCAGCTTTGGAGTTTGTTTTAGTGATGATTTCTGTTCTTGGCTTTCACTGTGTGCTTACCATGTTCAAATATATCCTCACAGTTCCCCCAGCAAAACACACAGGCATATGCTGCAGGTCAGGGGGGAGCACAGAGGGCTCTCACAGTATTGTTTTGTCCCACAGATGGGTTATCCCAGTGCCATCACTCAAGGGTAGTGGTGTGACGGAGGCATTTGGCTGGACATCATGCTCCAGCAACGAGCAGAAGCAGCGTCACTGGCAAGCACGGCACTGCTTTCAGCAATGGTAATCAGTGCATCATTGCATCACGCTTCCTACCTCTGCTTCTGTCAGACGCAGTCATTTCTGTTGCGTGTGTGCACAACGAACACGCTTGCTGTGCCAGAGAGGAGAGCCGTCAGCAGCGATCCTTCAAAGGAGAAGAGTGGGGAGCACACGGGTTCTCTTGCAGGAATAATTCATGTTTTCAGTTTTCCTTAGTCCTTCAGCGGCTTCTGGTGTTGTAGACTGCTCCATCTGCTGGTGAGCAGCGAGCGAGGCTTTCTGCCATCAGCTCCCCTCCCGAGGTAGGACCTGATTCTGGGGTGTACCGGCCACTACTGGTCTGAGAGCCCACTACTCCACTGCAGGAATCCCTGTGCCTCCATTCGCTGCACTAGAGAGAGGCTAAGCCCAGCTGCACCCCCAAACGTGCTAAGGAAACCACCGCTGTCCCACACAGTGAAGGCACCGTGATGCCAAGGTGATGGCCTTGATGTGAGATCCCAACGTGAAGACTTAGGGAAAGCACCACATGGGGGGGGGGGGGGGGAAGATGGCAGGTGGCCCTCTCAGCAGATGTGTGGTGGGAGACGAGGCTGCTCCTCATGGGGTGTTTGTAGCAGCAATGGTGGGCTACCGCTGGTGCAAGCCCCTTGGCTGGAAGGGGAGGGGGGAGTGGGGAGAATGAGGCCAAGAGCTTCAGTTTTAAGCAAATTCCCTTTTTCTGTCCCCATATCTTACGGCATTCATGGATTTACCAGATGAAAAGATTATTGGATTAAATACACGTAGTTGATTCTCCACTTTTCAATCCCCTGAAGAGGTCTGGGCACTGAAACAAGGCTTCCAGGTCCCACTTAAGAGACAGGCAGTGCCTTTGCCAGCACTTTTGAAACTGGCAGCTTAGAGATGAAAAGAGGCTCTCCCTTGCCAGCCCCAGGCAGCTGCACGGAGGAGAGCTCCAGCTACATCCACTCCATTTATCCGGGACACTGCAGCCTCTCTGCTGCCACCAAGCGTGTGCTTACACCAGACGTTCAGCTGAGATGCTCCTGCTTGCGCCGGAGACAGCGCGGGAGGAAGGAATCAGCATCATAAACGTGGCACAGTTTATGCGAGGCTCATGTACATGCCTTTTGGGACAAGCACAGGGCATGGAGGTGATGGGAGAGGTCTGCATGCTGTCATCCCATCTTTGGCAGAATGGATAAGGTCAAAATTACGATTACTTTTGCACCTGAGTACTTTCATTGGTGTTAATTAAGTGGTGGAAAAGGAGGATCCATGTAAGCAAGATTCAGATTAGACACTGGTATTTATCTCTGCCTCAGGTCCTCTCTATAGGGTTGCTTCTGTCAAAGTGAAGAATGAAACAAAGAGGGAAAAACCTAAATAGTGATTAATGAAGAACAATCCATATTTAATCACAGCTTTCAAGTCGGGCTTTATAATTTAAACTTCAGTAATTGTCTTCACGATTTTGGCATCTGCTTATCCCAGCCTACACACTAGCTTTGAACTAACAGCATGGCTTATCTTTACAATTAAACATTCAGTGTAGCAACAAATCTTCAATTTGTTGTGAGTCACTTAGCTGCTAAATCAAACAATGTGTCACTAAACAAACCAGTTTCCCCCTGACCTCATATGATGATAATAATGACCTGTGAAACCATCTTGAGATTTCTTTGGTATAATTTGCTGGTACTTTCTGACACACTCGTTTTCATAAATCTAATTGGGCCCTGCATTAGAAACAGGATACAGCAGCACACAAACACTTGACAGCAGTTATCATGGAAATGAAGGCAGCCCACCTTGGAACTAGTTGATAAAAAAGAAAATTAACTTTCTCAAAGTAAGAGCTGCAAGTACAGGTGAGGCAAAGTTACAACTGCATCAGCTCCAGTGGGTAGGTAGAGATCTGGAGTGTGGTTATGGGGATTAGAAACACTGGTGGGGTGGCTGCTCCCCAGTGACTGCAAATGGGAGCCTGGTGCCTCCCTAACATCAACCTCACCCTGCTGTTCTGCATCACAGGTGTCTGTATGTGCAGTCATTATTAGCAGTAATCCCTAATCTTCAGCTTAACACAGTCAAGGTGACACTTGGTGTCTGATGGTTATGGTATCTAGCAACTCCATCTCTGCACATAACTGGAATGGGAGTTGTGATGTGCAGCCCCAGGGCAGGCTGGGTTCCCCAAACACACACTGCTATTTCACACAGCTGGAATTTCTCAGAAGCTGGGTTTGGAGTCTTGGTGGATGCAGGCAGTCCCTTATGCTGGCAGCACTGCCTTATGACGATCACACATCCCTTCAGAAATGGGTAGTGTCCATTAGAGTGCTTCCACTTTTAGTGCTCTGTCTCCTCAGCTCTGGAAGCCACCAGAGATCCAACAGCTGTAGTTGAAAACACATGAGAGTGCTTTTATTTAAAAGTCCCTGCTGTGGGACATGAAAGCAGCACTGCGCAGGTTTTTCTGTTAGGTACTGACACAACATGGCCAGTGGTCATCCTCACTTCAGGCAGCAGCACAAACTGCAGCATTGAGCTAATGCTGATGCCTGCCACCCAGGTCTGTGTCCCCAGGACCTTCTGAACCTCATAGAGGGTTATCTAGTCAATACCCTATTGCAGTCTGACATACTCTCTCCTTAGCTGAAGAGATACAGCTAGTAAGTCACTTTCTTTTCCATTCCTACCTCTGATACAGCTCTTTGTCCCTTGGCATAAGCTCCTTCCCCTCTGGCAGTAAACCTAATGCAGGCAAGTTCTCACATCCCCATGTTAGCTGCTGTCAGATGAATTTTGCCTCTTTTGCAGAGCACAAAATAAAGATGGTAATCTGAAAACTGTGGCCCAGAAACTGTGTGAGAGTCAAGGTGTCAAAGTCATGGTAGCCTCCTGCAACCGAACATACTAATCTGACTGTAGCATTTAATTAGCTTATCAGATTTTTCATTGTACTGCACTGCTTTACTTCAATTCTCAGAATTATTTATAAGAGTAGCTATCTTCCTTTTACCAAAGGAGGATCCCATATGAAGCAACAGAAGATACAACATTAGATATGGACCATCAGCTGCCTGAATGAGCAAATGAACCCTAATAAATAGGCAGGAGAAAGCCACTTACTAACATGATTTCACATTACAATAAATGCAGCGAAGGTGGAAAAAAAATAAAGTCACTCATTTTCAGTAGCATTGCCAAAAGAAATAAGCTTCATGCTCTGTATTCCCTTTAATTATTGTTTTTGTCTGGCTCAGAAACTACATGAGGCACAGTGAATGCTATTTGCTACAGTAGAGCTGCTGATCTGTGAAAAAGCAGGATGATCAGATGCCAGCAAGGAGAAGGCAAGACAGAGTTAAAAATTCAGTTGCTTCTCATGGAAAGAAAGCAGAGTTCAGGGTAGATGACATTCACAACAGAAAAGGCAGCAACTTAGAGGAACCCTGGAGGGGTGACAAATCACACTTGTTTTGATTGTATGTAGTTTTAAAGTCTGATTTTGCAAATCTTCACCTCCACTTGTATCATGGAGTTTACCAACATCACCTCAGCACCCCAGGCTTTCCTGGAACAGTGTCTCCTCCCAGCTATTCGAAGCCTGAAAATTCTGTCAAGTTACCAAACCACCTCATTATCAACACAGATTAAAATGGACCAACTTATCCCCTTTACAATGGAATCATGATGGAAATTTTCAATTCTGTACCTACAGACTACTCTTGGATCATGTTTTCATGTCTTCACAACTGTAGTAATTTTTTTCCCACCTTTTTAATTAACTTATTTGGATTTTTTATTCACCTCAGCTTTTAGGTGAAAGCAGAGATATTCATATATCCTGCAGCTCCAAGAGCTGGAAGAAGCATGTTGCATGTCACAAGGCTCATAGTAAAGACAGGTCACACAGTTCATGCCATTACATGTAGCTCTAAGGAAGCAGTGCTAAACAGATCACACCTCTCCCAGACATTTCAGAAAGTTGATAGACACAGATCCCTCCAAACTCATTTCACTCATGTTGAATAGCAGAATATGAAGACATTTCATGCAACCTCCTCCAGCCCAGATTAGTTCAGCTGTTGTGAATGGAAGTTCCAAGATTCACTAGTTACTCATCCAGGCTACCATACCATATCTGGTGTAGTACAGGGCATTACAAGCAGGCAGGTGGGTGGCCAAGCAGTGCCACCAAAGTCACATCCCAACTGATGTTTTCTCCATCCCCTCATTTGCCTGAATGCCTCCAGGAACCACCCCCAATAGGAGAGCGGACCCTGGGAGTTATGGGTTTCATCCACATCAGAGACCACATGGGTGACCTCTCTACTCAAACAGCTGTAGCTCTGTGAGGAGATCTACCTCTGTGTGCCCCACCTCTGGTATTCACTTACAATTTATGCATATAAAAACTCCTAGGAAAAATTTAATGGGAGACAGATTTCTTCACAGAGCTATGGCTGTGAGTGGTAGGCCTAGTGCTAGTAAGTCTTCACAGTATCCCTTCAGTGTTCTTACAAGAAAAGTGGGTCAGACTTTGCAGCTGAAGTCTTCTGGGGCTTTGACTTTAATTAAAGTGTAAGATAACAGCACATCACCCTTATCCAGGCATACAACAAAGAGATATGCTGCTATTACTTCTTGCAAATGTAAAAGCCTCAGCGGGAGCTCCTCTTCCCTGTCCACCTGCTTCAAAGCACACAATGACAGCGCTTTTGACATGATCAATCTGTTTAACTGACACACAGATGATGTGCCAAGTGGAATGACACAAACAGGGCTTCTTTTTCTTATGCCACTGACCAGAAGGAAGCTTCCCAAAGGGAGATGCCATGTTATTGGAGCAGCATTGCCTCCACAAAGCACTTGGTTTGGCAGTGGATGATCCTGAGAGGTCTCCATGGGGGCTACCAGGCTACTACAGAGAAGGGGAACAAATCAAACACCCAACCTCTTCAAGCAGAAACTGGTATTTCAGCCCAAGTTTTCATATAATATATTTCTGTGTAAAAAATTGACAGTTATGACAAAAGTTGTTGAGAATAAAATGGTTGAGGGCAGTAAAAGGCTGACATGGAGATGTGTGGGATGCTGGAGCTGGTGGCAGGAACTGGGAACTTATGTCACAGAGTGTGGTGAGCTAATAGATAACCTCAGTTTGACATTTCCAGGACACAGAGTGATATGGCAGCCTAAAAGGAAAGATTTTCAACCACTTTGCACAATTTGTTTTAACTTCTCTTTTCAAAGCAACACTTTGCTCAGCCTGATAGAGTTAGTGCAACTTTATGTGCTTGTTTATATTGTTCCCTACCTGCAAGCTCTCAAATCTCACAAGTTTTTCAGGCTCTTTTTGTGTTTTGTGTTCTTCCAAAATCTCATTTACTGCTGATAAAGGGCATCTTCAGTGTTTTAGTTTCTGCTGTATTTTATAAGGCTTAGCCAAAAATAATGTCAAAAATCCTCAACTGCAATATTTGAATTTCATTCTCATAATGTGAAGGATGACACTGTATTTTCCAAAGCTTAACTTTCAAATTACTATACTAATGCTGCTGAAAGGGCTGAAATGCTCAAACCCTGTGACTTTTATGCCAAGTGTGAGTTTTTGCGTTCTGGTGTATACAGTCCTGTGCAAATATTAGCCTGTATCTAACTAGTCTGCTCTAAACATTTGCTGTACCATTGATAACTATCCTCCCTTTGCAGTTTTCAGTTAGCCTAAAGTTCTGTCTTTTTGAAGCCCACCATTAAGTCTACTCAGCATTCAAAGGAAGCCTCTGCTGATGGCTTTGCTTTCCTCCTTTGACACAAAATACCCTGGATACAGTGGACAGATAAGTGCTGCTTAAACATCAGCAAATGTTGCCTGGTGTAAGGACAGGAGGCTTGTGAGCTCTGCAATTTTATCACGAATTTCACCTGCTCAGTAATCCAAACACACATATACAATCTGACAGAAGTCTGTTCTGTTTGCTGTGGTTTATCTTCAGCCAAAGAGTAAACGGGTAAATGGTATCAGAATACTGAAAGGGCAGCCAGCAAGGGCAGTGCTTATACACCTGGGAGTATAGTACATGAAGGAAGCACAAATGCATCATAAATCTGCATTTTAGAGCTGCAAGGCACCCATGCTCACAGCTGGCACATTTCAGCATGTTGAATTGCTTATACTGAATACCCATAATTGGTGATTACAGCATCTGATTTACACTGTCACCATGCCACGCGTTCTAGAACATGTAGTCACCTACTTTACACTTGTACCAAAATGCATCAATTTTAAAAGCAAATATTTAAGAGAATGCTCTTTTTTTAACTGATTATTTTTATATGAGGCACAGCACAGCAGACTTTTTGAGTCTTGTGCGTTACAGGAAAGGGCATAGGCTGTCAAAAGAAAAACCCAACTAGGCCAGCTCCATCTTACTGATAGCAGAGAAAATATTTAATATACAAGATGGAATTTGGTCTCTGGAGGCTACTTTAAAATGACAATTAACAGCTAGCACAGTCCCCTTTTGAAGCCAAAGTACATCAGCCCTGAGGATTCAAATGTATACAAGTCCATGGGACCTGATGAAATCTATCTGCAGGTCATGAAGGAGCTGGCAAATGAAGTTGCTAAGCCACTGTCCACCATATTTGAAAAATAATGGCAGTCAGGTGAAGTTCCTAACTACTGGAAAAAGGGAAATATAACCCTCATTTTCAAGAAGGAGAAAATGGATGAGCCGGGGAACTACAGACCAGTCAGCCCCATCTATGTGCCTGGCAAAATCTTGGAGCGGATTCTCCTGGAAGGCAT
>JASSUY010007698.1:14930-40523 GCA_032466535.1 Forpus xanthops
CCTTGTCTCTAAGTTGGAGAGACATCAATTTGATAGGTGGACCACTCGGTGGATAAAGAACTGTCTGGATGGCCGCACACAAAGAGTTGTGCTCAATGTCTCAATGTCCAGCTGGAGATCAGTAACGAGTGGTATCCCTCAGGGATCGGTTGGGACCGGTCTTGTCAACATCTTTGTCAGTGACATGGACAGTGGGATTGAGTGAGCTTTGCACCAAGTTTGTCAATGACACCAAGCTGTGTGTTTCGGTTGATATACTGGAGGGAAGGAATGACATAAAGAGGGACCTTGACACGCTTGTGAGGTAGGCTCATGCCAACCTCATGAAGTTTAACCATGCCAAGTGCAAGGTCCTGCACCTTGGTCGGAGCAAACCCAGGCACAGCTACAGGTTGGGCAGAGAAGAGATTCAGAGCAGGTCTGAGGAGAAGGACTTGGGGTGTTGGTCGATGAGAAAACGAACATGAACTGTCTGCATGCTCTTGCTGCCCAGAAAGCCAACCGTATCCTGGGCTGCATCAAAAGGAGAGTGACCAGATCGAGGGAGGTGATCCTGCCCCTCTACTCTGCTCTCATGAGACTTCACTTGGAATATTGTGTGCAGTTCTGATGTCCTCAACATAAAAAGGACATGGAACTGTTGGTACAAGTCTGGAGGAGGGCCTTGAGAATGATCAGGTGGCTGGAGCACCTCCCCTATGAAGATAGGATGAGAAAGTCGTTCAGCCTGGAGAAGAGAAGGCTGTGTGGATACCTCATAGCAGCCTTCCAGTATCTGAAGGGGGCCTATAGGGATGCTGAGGAGGGACTCTTCATGAGGGACTGTACTGAGGGGACAAGGGGTAATGGGTTCAAATTTAAACAGGGGAATTTTAAATTGAATATGAGGAGGAAAATCGTTACTGTAAAGGGTGGTGAGGCACTGGAATGGGCTGCCCGGGGAAGTTGTGAATGTTCCATTGCCGGCAGCTTTCAAGGGTGGCATGGTTTAGTGGAAGGTGTCTCTGGCCAGGGCAGGGGGGTTGGAACTACATGATCTTTAGGTCCTTTCCAACCCTAACTATTCCCCACTTTTGATTTTATGATTCCCTCTCTGCCCTGCATAGTCCTTCAGAATCCAGCCTTGCTGTTTGTAGAGCTTTTGGTGCCATAGCACATTTTGCAGCTGGGATCACTTACCCTCACTTAGGAACTGTGTCTTGGCCATGCTGGCACCTCCTCAGGCTAGCAATTTGCCTTGTTTCCCTTTTTTTGCTGAAATCCTTCATAATGGAAACCAATTGCAGTTCTGCCATTTGAGTGCAGGAGCATTACCAAGGTCAGCCAAGGAGAAGGGCTCATCCCGCTATCTTCAGACGACCACGCACTGTCTGGAAGTAGTTTAGCATGCACTTTATGCATGATGTTCCAGTGACAGATGAAGTTCCTTAGGAGCACATCTGGGGAGGGAAGGAAGGAGGTAGGGGGCTACTGCCCACTGGTCCCCATTCCTGCTGGGAGACCCATGACTGCATGCCACCCTGGGGTGGTGAGCCCAGAGCTGCAGCATGTCTGGGGCCCAGCAGCCACTTTGTCATTTAAACTGCTTCATTCACAGCAGCAGGAGACAAAGTTAATGTTCCCTGGGGAGAAAGAAGGTGGTAGATATGTTGCCAGAGCTCATTGCCATCACCTTATGAGGGTGACATCCACCTGTGAAGACAAGAGTGAATGAGACAAGTTCACATGTTATTATGGCAAAACTGTGTCAGGTTTGTCCAGACTTCCCCTTTTAAAGTAGAATGTGTTGCTGTGTTTTTTTCTCTTTTCTTCACTGCTGAACCAGGAAAGGGCAGGAGATAGGCATGTAACTGTAGGGGGATAATTTTCTCTAGTTCCAGATTAGAGACAATTCAAATGGCAAACTTAAACTAAGGGGGGAACAGGGAGAGGTAGCAGCTGCCAAAGCAGAACCTGGCATCCACATTCCTCTCATGGGGGACACCCTGTGATGAACTTCCATACCAGAGGAGAGATGAAACCTGCACCTAGCACCCAGCCAGCATTTGCTGCCTGGCATATACTTCAGACCATGACTGGCTTTACTTACTTCTCGCCCCGTGGACCAATGGAGACTGGCCTTTGGGAAACACTTCACAACTTCCTGTATAGTCACACGTTTCCAGTGGTTGCCCTGTCACATAGCTGCTTGTCTCTGTGTCTGTTATGACCTGAAGGTTTAGTGGTCTTTTAAAACCACTTTCTTCCAGGTATTTCTGTCCGGCATTGGAATTCATAAGGCTGAAGGCTGATGATGAGAAATGCATTTTGGGTTATTCTTCCTCTGGCCTCTCACTGAACTTCTCAGCTGAATGTCTCTTAGTGAGATCTTGATTTAAACTTGCTTAAAGATAATGTGATCTGCCTTGGCAACATCTTATTAGAATGCCAGGAACAAGATAGAAACAATTAAGATCAAGTTCTTTGCAGTGATTTCCATTTCTGTGCTGCAAGTGTATGACATTTGCTCTCTCCATCCCTCATGCACACTGGATCTCTGGAGGTCCCTTCCAGCCTAAGAGGCTCTGATTTTAAAACTGCTCAAGCACATGCTTTCTATACCAGGCTCTGCAGCTTGAACTGAGTTGCATGCAACGAGGACATTTGTAAAACAACTTGTCTTTTTGAGGTATGTTGTTGCTTTTAGATTCCTTTTCATAGATGTTTCCTTGAATAAAATATCCCACAACCTATATTCTAGTCACATGAAGGATTTATGCTTGTCTTTTTCTGAAATGAGTGAAGAAAGGCATTCTGTATGGGAAAAGGAGGAACAAACCTTAATATTTTTCCTCTTTAGAGTTAATTTATCACCATATTGCCTTACATGTGCATGTGACCTCCTTTGCCCATCTTAGTGTCTTCTTTCCTTTCCTCCTGGAAATGAACATGTCTTGGGTATTTCCATCTCTCCCCAATATAAGAAAATAATGTAATTTTAACTACACTTTTAGTGTCTCTTTTTCATTACATGGTTTACAGCAGCTCAGGAAGGGGGGGAATTTTCCATAGGAAGGCACTTTCATTGGAAGAAGCAGGCTCCAACAGATGCCCAGTTCCTAAACGAAAAGTTTGCACTTTGTAAATAAATAAGAAATCAGTTATGACTAACTCAGTGGCCTCAGCCACCATGGTTCCTGGTGGGAGTGGTATGGGTGTGGGTGCCCCATGCAAGCAGTCCTGCCAAGAAGCCAATCCCGCCAAGAAGCCAGCCCCATAGTTCACCAGAACTACACATCCCAGGAGGCAATGGGGTGACACCACATGCTTTTGGGTCATTTCAACAAATAAAGATGGTTTAATTCAGAAGTTTGATTTCAGTGGTAAATGATGACACACAGGTTATTTAACATTTATGTAGAAGAAATCTGTTTGAAAATTTGTTCTTGTGACAAAACTGTTCCAAATGTTTCTCCCTTCCAAAGAGCATTTTCCAAGCATTGTTCCTTCAGGGGAACTTATTTATTTCAATGAAGAAAGGCAGTGATCTCCATGAAGAACTACTACCTGCATGCTGGATTAGAATCTCCATGGATCCCATGGCATCTTGGAGCAGAGAAGAGAACTTGTTGGCTCTGGCCCATGCATCTCCCAAAGGTACAAATTTCCTTTGGAGGCAGAATATATGCTTCAGCCCTTCTTCACATACCTGCTTCACTCTCTGACCTGTGGGAGAGAGAATGAGACCAACCCCATGTCTCCATCCTGCCGTTAATGGAAATATTCCCAGAGTAAATATCAGCCTTTGCATAGATAAGAATTTCCAAATGTCCCTGTACTGTGTGGGCTTCACCAGTTAATAAACCTGCTTTACAAAAAGAGAACACTTTTTAAGCCTCTTCTCAGAAAGGAACAGAAAGTAATGCACAAGTAATTGCAAGTCATAATAACTTAGACACTTAAGGATCATCAACGAAACAAACCATACTGTGCATGTTATTCAATAAGCCACAGACAATGAAGTAAATCAAAGGAACTGAGCTGCTCATAAGTAGAGTTGAATAAATTAAAAATTAGGAGAGTGTCACAGAGCAACTAGCTTTCTTCAAGCATTGGTTGGGAATAAACAATTTTATTCACAGCAGAGGACAGTTCTCACTGTGCCAGCATTAAATAAAAGTCTTCCTTCAGTGATCCCACCAAGAAAGGAGAATTGATCTGCTGAGAACATTTTGCTCTACATCAAAGCAGATTTGTAGTATGACTCTGAGGGCAGAGTGAAGGAAACTGAATATTCTCCATGGATTTCCTGCAGAAACCCAATTTTAGAGGTGCCTGGATGTGCTCGCCCATCTCTCTCTCAAAACATAATGAAAATGTACATATAATCATAGAATGCGTTGAGTTGGAAGAGTCCTTAAAGATTCCAAACCCCTTTGCCACAGGCAGGGACACCTTCAGCTAGAGCAGGCTGCTCAAAGGCCCAGGTCTCATGCTCTTTGACAACAAAACATGCCTAAAGACAAAATGTTGAGGTAGAAACCAATATTCTTCCCCAGTGATCTGAAAACTCACTGACCCCTCCAGCTCCCTTTGCCTTCCTGGGGGCCCAAAACCCGCGCTTCCACAGGGCCATGTACTTCCTTATCACTTCCCATACCAACCCCATTCACCATGCTTCTCAGTTCCTTCTTGTACGTGACTCAGCAGGCAGCATCCCTGTGGCTCCACCAGGTCCACCTCTGCCATCCAAACCTCCCCATCTGCATCTTATATAGCACCAAAAATACTCTCATTTTGCCGATTTCATATAAAGTGCAGTTTTTAAAGCTAATATGGAAAGAGGATGCAATACCTATGGCAGAAACGGCAGCCACTGTGGAAGACACAGCACCAAATCTGTAGGTTGAATTTCAAATGCAAAGAAAATGTGTGCTGCTCTGAGGGCTTCAGCCATGGGAAGGAGCAAGGGATGCTCTTCTGCTTGCATAAGCTGTCATTCCCACGGCAAGGAAATGCAATATTTTAAAAGCTTTCATTTTGATATAAGTCCTTTGTGCACAATTTTGCAGGGTGACTCCCAGCTCTTGCACGGGGAGCCTTGTCGAGTAACTGTTTCAGTTGTGGAAACTCATTTTAAAGACTTTCTAGCATATCTCCATTTGGTCATCACTTCTGCAGGCTGTTTACTCTCTCTTCAAATAGCATCTGTTAGATACACTGATCATCTTAAACACTTTTTTTAATGCTTTTATAGTGGGGGGAAAGAATAACTCTACAGTACCTACTCTGTGGCATGTGGTATTGCCTGAGTTAGTCATTGCTCTCCCACTGTTAAATCCTGAATAATCATTTTTCCTCCTTGGCTGCTCTCAAAAATAGGGTCGAGGTTTTTCTAGGACTCTGGGAGCTCTTTCTCACTTATTCAGGGGCCATTTTACATTTGCAACTTGCATTTTGTCTCCTGCTCATCATCCACCCTTGCTGTATGAGTAGCACATGCCCACCTGCATCATCTGAGATTATGTGAGCACCTGCAAGGTCTGGCACCTCACTGCTATTGGCAATTTGGCATTATAAGTTTGGCTATTTGTGGAAAATTAAGTCCTCCAATTTCATTCCCACATCTGTAGTCACTAACTTGTAGGTTAAATACCCTCTGTATATAAAAGGATGACATTGTATTGAAGTAATGAGGAGCTGATGTGTTCCAAGTGGGACATCTCTACAGTTTCTGCTCTACTTTTCATTCCTTCATCCTGTGCATTTTGTCAAAGGCCAGCTTTTGCTTCTATGAGGAAACCGAAACCCACAGAGCTGTATGTGATGCTCAGACAGATGCTTTTCCTTTTCTCTCTGCATCTGCCCTTGTTTAGAAAGATGATATGTTAGATAGATATGGTTAAATTGTCCCTTCCTCCCACTTAATACAACCAATGTGACTGTTTGCAGACATCTTATAATGGATGTCAAACTTTTTTACCATACTTGCAGGGACTCAAAAAGCACTGGAACATGTGCTGTAGATGCTGTTTTATTCTGTGTGATATGCTCCCTCACTTCTCATATGCCTTGAACCCATGCAGGGCCCAGGAAGTCCACAAGATTGCTTACAGGAGCAGAAGGAGCAGCAGGCAGCAGCTGCAGCAAAGCCCGCTGAAGTTAGTAGGAGTCTTTTAAGCCTTCACCTTCATTTTTTGTCCTGTTCTTTATCTTTTGCTCTTCGGTACCTACAAACCCAGAAGCACACAATGGAGATTTGTTCTTCCCATCCCATGCCTGCTCAGAGGAGGCTGCCACATGGGTGTGATGAAGTACCTCTCCATGCAGT
Organism: Forpus xanthops; assembly: GCA_032466535.1. NCBI lineage: Eukaryota > Metazoa > Chordata > Aves > Psittaciformes > Psittacidae > Forpus > Forpus xanthops. The sequence goes on from JASSUY010007698.1 coordinate 21,241, forward strand.
GCTCTGCACTGAGTGCTCAGCTCTTGCTGCCTATGCCTACCTGCTGCAGCCTGGGCCAAGGGCAGCGTCCCAGAGCAGTGTGGTTCCTTTGCATGCTCAGCTCCCAAAACAGAGGTTTTAGGAAGCACAGGCAGTTCCTTTCATTTTGATTACCAAAATGCTACCTGGAAATGTGAAACTGGGCACTAAAGTGGAGAGGTATAGATAGTGCATAGCATCTTTATATAGTCACTCACTTACCTTGCACCTCTCTTCTATTATTTAAGATACAAATAAAGGCATTTTTCCTTCCACAGCCACCCACATCTTTTACTTCATGTTGCAATGGGCTCAGAAACCACTTGGGGGAACTTTTTCCATTGCTGTTAATTATAGATAAGGAAATCGTGTTGTCACGAATACCTACTGATCTGACTCAGCTGCCTTTATGAGCACTCAGTATCATAGAAATCCTGCAGATTTCACTAAGAAATGTCAGATGCTTAGGACACTTGCAAATGAAGCACTTGAGATTCCCTACTCTGATCATACAGTTTAGGAAAGTCTGGATTTGAGTGAGTGCCTAATTAAGCATTGAATAGGCTCTGAAAAACCTTTTTTTTTTTTTTTTTTTTTTTAAGTAAGTCTTGAACTATATCATGACCTACAAAACCAGGGAAATTGCAGGGAAATTGTACTTAGTTGCTAAATAGGATTTTGTATTGCTGTAAGAAAACTATTGTGAACAGTTAGCTTGATGTCATGCTAAAAAATAGTTCGATACACAGCAGTGTAAGGCTTGTAGGGCTTTCTTCCTTTAAAACTCCTTCGTTTAAAATACTGTTTGGGCTCTCGTAAGCAGAAGGTACGAGTGGAAGCTGGAATGAGCACCAAGAGCCTTCAAGAGCAAAGCAGCGTCCTCCCGCCCTGGTGAGGCAGAGGCGCAGCAGCATCACCAGATGGAGCTCTGCCCCGCTGTTCCCTGTGTGTTTTACAAAACAGCTTCTAAGGCATATCCTTTGAATTCCATTTTCAGGGCTCAATAACATTGTGCTGCTGTGCCGGTGCAGGGGGTGCACACAGAGTGCCAGCCGGACCTGCAGGAGGAGGGGTTGCAGTGAGGCTCCTTTCGGAAGTGGGACTGGGAAAGGCTCACGGTGGAAGGCGTGGGGACATCTGCAGTGGGCTCCAGGGTTTGTGTGTGCGCCTCCCTTTTCCTGAAGGAGCCGTACATTCCACTATCTGCAGCGAATGCTTTCAATGGGTTGACCCAATGATCCTGTTCCAGTGCAGGCACACAGCAGCCCCAGCCGTGCCACAGCCACCAGCACTGGTGGATTTCCTGGGGGCTATAGGATGCAGCACTGAGGAGGGGAAATGGAGAAGAGAGGAAGGAGAAGGGGAAGGGGAAGGAGAAGGAGAAGGAGAAGGAGAAGGAGAAGGAGAAGGAGAAGGAGAAGGAGAAGGAGAAGGAGGAGAAGGAGGAGAAGGAGGAGAAGGAGGAGGGAGAGGGGAGGAGAAAAGGAATTAAAGCGGAAGGGAAAGGAAAAGTGAAGGGAAAGGGTAGGGGGAAAAGAAAGAGAAAGGAAAAGGCTATGGGAAAAAGAAAGGGAAAGGGGAAAAGAAAGGGAAAGGTCTTGATGATCTGAACTGCTACTTGCATGGAAAGTGGATTTTCAGCCTTCCTACTGTGTAGCTGTTGGAACATGCCTACCTTTGAGAGATGGACAAGCACATAATCACCGTTGAATATCTGGCCCTTCAGCCAGTTGCTTTCCATGATGACACCATGGCAGCCCTCCTCAACACTGCGCACAACACAGGGAAGTACCCCCCAGGATGGGGGAGCACCCGAAGAGATGCCCTGAGTCCTCATTTTAGCCACCTCTTAAATCATGACCAGTGCTAATGACCCTTTCCTCTGATACCTTCTTTTCTTTTGGTGTCACTGACTCTCCTAACATTCAGTTTCTCACCTCTGCCCTTTCACATGGTAGTTTAGACAGGAATTACGTCTAACAATGTTTTACCTACTTTTCAGCTTCCGTATTTTACCATGGGAACCATGCTTTTGGAGAATCAGAATCAGAAGGCAGATACAATGGCATGGAAAGGTTGTTTTTCACAGTCCACAGGATATGTCCTTATGAGCTTGAGAGCAGGCGTGTTTCCTACTCCTCATCGTGGTTTGACTTAGTGGGGCAAATGGTTCCTGGAGCAATGCATTTGACAGTTGTAGAAAATGCTACCCACTAAGCTGAGAACAGAGATAGTCCCAGGAGACAAACATAAGACCTGCAAGGAGACTTGCTTTTTCAGAAGGTAGAGGACAAACAGAGCACTTGGAAGATCAAGACATACATGAACAGTTATTTGTAAGCTGGGGTTGGTTTGTGGGATGTTTTGGTAATATGATTTGGTGATCAGTTAGGCCACTGGAAAAACTTCAGGAACTCAAAGCACCGCTAGGTTCATGCAACTTCCCTTGGTATAAGGTCATCATTGGGATTTGCTCTACAAAGTCTTGGCTTTGACCAGACTGTCATGGGATTTCTCCCCAGGAAAAACAACAGATTGGTGATTGGTATCTCCCTGGTATGGCTTTACACAGTTTACAGGAATCAAAAGGCATTACCATGCTACCGCTCAGAGGCCTAGCACTGCCTGACCAGCTCTTGCTAGGGTTCTGATTTGCCCAGCAGCATCAGGGAAAACAGCAAGAAACCCCTCAGCTTCTGGCTGGGACATCTTGGGAGACTGAGAATTTACATCATCCTTTAAAACATTTGAGTCACAGCAAACATTACATCTATTATGATAGATCTTTAAATAGAGATTGAAATGATCATTTTTCTTCTCTGCCGTAGGAGTATACGTTTTTCTTTGCCTCCTAGTCTAGAGGCTTAGGGTTGCCTGGTTACTCTGACTCAGAAGCTCTGTGAGGTGTCTCTTGGTGAAGGAGCAGATAAAATTTGGCAATTAGAGAAGCTTGATTTGTCATCTAAACGTAGAAATCCTTAGGAAAAAATAACTATTTGAAGAGCAGTTGTACAGAAACCGCAATGAGAAAACTCTCAGAACGTACATTGGTACTGAACATTGTTGCCTTGCTTATTGCAGAGGCATGAAGGTCATTAATAATATATGCAATAATTGAGATATATTTTTTTTCAGTGTTCAATTAATAGAATCTGTTCATAGCATATATGAATTGCAAATGTGATCAGAAAAGCATTTTTGTTGAAGAATTTCCCCATGGACTAGCGCTATAAAAAGCCTCCATTCAGCCGGCAATCTGTTCATCTTTGGCTGGAGTTTAAGGAACATGACGTGTTCAGGTGAGGGCCACAGCACAGCCATCACAGGAAGTGGAGAAGTGTCTTAACTGCTTAAGTATGCCTGCATATATGTACATATTTATATATGTTATATATGTGTGTATAAATGGTGCAGATGTTCTTATGACTATATATGTGTGCTGATTAGGGAAACGTGTGCTTGCAGGAATGATTTTGCAAAGTATATCCTCTAGAACTGAAGCCATGCTGTTTTAACAGTTGCTTCATAGATGCCCTTTAATTATTTGCATTTTGATGAATGGCAGCAAACACTTTAAGAACAAAGAGGGGCATTTAGTGGTTGGGAAGGTGGGGAGTGTTTGTAGAGAAGTGAGATCTGTGGACTGACAGTTTTGCTTGGAGGTCCAGAGAGCAGAAAGGCTCAGCCAGTGTAAACTCTAAAAGGTCAGAATTTGATTTAATGAACTTAACCTTCAAGAAAACAAGCCTTTTCCATGTAGCTTTCCCCTTAGGCTTTCTTCATTCAACTAGCAATAAATGCAGAACAAACAGAAAGACAAAGAAGTCCCATTTTGTAAATCTTGCCAGGTTTTTAATCAAGTGTTGCCAATTCATTTTATAGATGAGTTTTAGGATTAAATTTTGGCTCCCTAATGCTGTGTCTAAGAAGGGCAAGGTAAATTGACAGCATTGCATGGTTCCTTTATACCCTTCTGTTACACATGCTCCTGTAAGCTACATCACCAATGTCTAAATCATCATCTGTAACTTCCGCACCAGATGTGCTCTCACAGTCTCACTTTGAAGTGAGTGAGTCTGCTCAGTTGCAGTGGGGTATTGGCTTGAACACTCCATGCTGTTGGGATTTCCTCCTTCCCACAGTCTGCTTTTTGCAGGTATTAATGCAATGGCTGTAAGAGAAAAGCAGAAAGCAATACGTGTATGCCCTCTTGTTATTAAAAATAGGGGTAACTCAGGAAAAACATACATTCCAGTAGTATGTAAGTGGCTGTAGCAAACATTTTATATGTGAAATGGTGAAACTGCTAGGTAGCCATGATATTATCAGGTTCATGCTAGAACTTTGTCAAAGAGAAAATATGCCTCGATAATCTCGTTTGCCCAGAGAATCTGTGGAGGTCCCATCCCTCGAAGTGTTCAAGGGGAGGTTGGATGGGAATTTGAGCAACCTGTGGAAGACGCCACTGCCCAGTGAGGTGGGAGATGGTATACAGAGTGGTGGCTAGAGTGGGTAATTAGAAGTAATGGCAGTCAAAATTAATACCACCAGTTAATAGGTATGTGGTTCAGATGTCAGGAGTAGATGGTCAGTGGCCTGTGGCACCTCCTTGTCAGCTCCTGTCCCATGTGCTCCAAGTGACCCTCAGACCTCCACAACCTCCTAGGAGCAACAGGGCCTGAGCCTTTGCGTTTCTGGGTTGAGCCACCACCTGTGCCCTCCGCACTGCTCAGCATGCACTGGCAATGGGAAAAGGAGCAGGAAGAATTAGATTAAGAAGAAAGGGCATAAAACACTATGGTTTCTTTGTTACAGATCACAAATCAGCAATATGTCCATAACCAGAAAAAGGACTTAAAATCTGGTCACCTCGAGACAGCAGGACTAACAATGGGAGAGTCAACATCAGTGATACAGTTATTCTGAGTGAGCTACCTCCCAATAGGCTGCTTATTCTCTAATGGCCTATTAAAGCATTATTTGCTTCTTTACATGAGGCTCTTCCACTTGCTTCTTTACTGAGCCAATCCTCTGGGTGAGATGTATATGGGAGAGATATATGGAAGCCAGTACGACAATACTTGTGCTTGTATATTAAGATTCACTCACATGTCTAACAACATTATTCCAACTGCTGTTACAGTTTTGACTGATGTATGTCTTATGTCCTATTTGCTGAAGATAATATCTATGTTAACTCTCAGGGAATCCCAAAATAAAATGAACTTCATCAATCTCTTGTGTATGCTTTCACTGACCTCATGTATGCAATATATTTTGTCTCTACAGAGAGTTTATTTAGGAGGATGTAAAGAGAAACTGCAAATCAAATTCATTATATTTTTATATCTGTCTGTAAATCTCCTTTGGTTATTAAGATTTATGTTCATCTTTAGTCAGAAATATGGTCTTTCACATCTTTTGTCAGTCATCTTTTGGCTTACAGAAGTTGCTACAGTAAAGAGATCCTTCACATCCCCTGGTTGTCTTCCTCCAGCAAATAACCCAAACATGGTATTCATAAGATTTCAGTGTTCCCTACTGCAGGGGAGGAAAGACACAATAACACTGAAATGGACAGCCCAAGGATAAGAAGGATCTGATTTTACACCAAATTTCTCACATCAGCAATTTCTTCTGTGCCATACTGCAAGTACCACTGTACTCCAGAAAGAATCATTTAACAAAACCACCCAAAATATAACACAGAGACAGAAAAAAGCTTTCAGATGCAAACTTGAATATAACAAATTTACAGAGCATAAAAGAAAACACAATGTAGAGCAGATTGACCTCTCAAGCCCTGAGGGAACAACACTTTCCTTTCAGAAATAGGTATATATAGTTACTGCAGTGTAGCCTAAACTGCAGCCCTCAGAAGGATCAGGCTTGTGGCATGCTGTAGAACGCGTTTCTGCACTTTTGAGTTAATTTTAGTAAAAGGAAAAAGATTTTAATATTGCCCTTTCTTGCCTAATGAATGATCAAAGCTTTTCACATCTTTGGATGGAAACATGCTGGGCTCATTTTTTTTCCCTAGTCTCTGCCCACATGATGCATTCACAGCCTCCCAGTGGAGTAACATTACTTGAGGCTTAGAGAAAGAATAAATAAATTACTAAGAGGCAGTTGCATGAAATATATATACACATATATAGCTGTGAGGTCCTGGCACCATACTTGGAGCTCCTTTTTACAGGCTTGGTTCAATAGCCTGGTACACTTCTGTCTTCCTACTGTGAACTAGTTTACCCCTTTTTAGTCACTTCATTACATATCTGGTGCATAATATTAATTATGTTCTCAGCAAATGAGAAGAATTACAAACATCAGTGATGACAGAGAAATAATCAAGGAGAAGGAAGTTTCTAATGGGAAAATGAAGCCTCCCACAGAGAATTGTGCTTAAAATACCATCTTTCACTAATTGATACAGCCACTAGTGCTGGAGATGTTTTGTTTTGCTCCTGATTTAAACAGAGTTCAAGGAGTACTTAAATCAGACATGGAATTTGAAGTGTTTACTTTTTTCTAAAGCAGTGTTGTAAGGAGTGTTTTAGAGACCCTGGAAACTTAGCAGCCAAGGCCAGCGATGCTCAAGCTGTGTGGGAAAGATTTGAGACAGTGTAGTTTCATATCATTACGTGGGATAGATACTCACCGAAGTATATCCACCTCTGTATTTAGAAGAAATTGCGATGATTTCCTGGATCCTTACTCCCCAGAGACCAGTGGTGCTGGAAGAAGAGGAGTAGATGATAAGTAACTCACCTGCCCAGTGAAACCTGCAGTGGGGTGGACATGGATTTGTAAGAAGATGGCTGAAGAGAGATAAAGTCCAGGCTGGGTTTCCCAGGCTCCTCTGAAGGACTGAACGCACATTGCAGTGTACTTTCTTATGCCTGAAGCTGTGAATGCAGTTTTCACACAGGACCCCTGGGGACCCTTGAATCCATTCCTGACAAAAAGTAGGCTGCATGCATGTGTTGCTGCATGTAGGAGTTAGCTGCTCCTCTGCCATGAAAGTATCCTCCTCAAAGTTATTTTTGTATAGCCGCTCTTTTTCTCAGTATGTGCAAAGCCTCAAGTTTTAATTGCCTTCTGATGTTTGAGCCTTTAGGATTCATGTTTTTATGATTCTCCTTGCAGCTATTTAATTCATATAAACCAAGCCGATTTTTTCCACCTAATAGAGTTCCTACATTTACGTAAGAAAACTAAAGACATGCATTTCTATGAGAAAACTAACTACTTATTTCAGATGCTGTCCTGCATTATTATTTAAGGATGTAGGAGGAAGGAGATAGGGAAGAAATGTGCTTCTCTCTGATTCAACCACAGAGCTGCAAATCATGATTGGAGCAACTCCTCCAGCTCCCTTCCTAGCAAACAATGGTTCTTTGACCCAGCTTAAGATCACTTTTTCATCTTATTGTTGACTTCCTCAGCATTGACTTACAGGAAGAGAAGTAATGCCAGGCAGTGCTCTGGCTTAGTGGGAGATAGCAGCAATAGCTACAGGATGCTCTTTCAAGCCTTTCTAAAAAAAAAATAAAACCAACATATTAAAGGGCAGAAGCTAAACTACAGAGGATGCTCACTGTGCCAGGACAATAGCACAGATACCCTCGCTGGAGATGTTTTTTTTTACATGAAGCCTTTCATATTACTTTCAAAAAATGCCAGCCCACTGTAACTTTTCATGGCAATGTACTGATGTACCTTTCCTCACTAAGAGCTTCTTTAATTGGTAATATACACCTCATCAAACAAAGAGAACTCACCATGAGGCACGAATGCTGCTATGACCTCCAAAGCTACAGTCATTCCTCCTAGATATTTTAATTAAACTTGAAAAGAAACACATAAGCAGTAATGACACTCTTCACAGAAGAAGGTTTTATTCTTCCACCTCTCCTTGGCCTTTCCCTAATGGCAACACATTGTCTGTTGGCTCAAAGAACATATGTCTCAGAGAAGTCTCTGCCAGGAGGAAGAAGTTGGATTACTGCTGCTAGAGGGGCAGAGCTGGGGTTTCCAAGGTATTTTAGCTATGTATTTCCTGAATTTCAAAAGTGCTTATATTTAATTTAGATTTAAAACAGAGGCTGAAATCATTAGTTACTACAGGTCTGCCTGTAACAAATATTTTAATTCACTTCAGGCTGCTGCCATACCCAATGAACTTTAACTGTTTAGTAACATCTTAAGAACATAGTACATTGCCAGCATCAATCAAGACTAGATCTTCAATGGCATAGTCATCCACGACACTCACAAACAGAAGGTAGAAGCATTTTGTATACTGGAAACCTCTGAATGGGAATATTAATGCCACTAGAGTGTTCTGCTCTGGGAGAAAACTGCCAGAGAGTAAACCCCCAATAAACTGGGACAGAAGAAAACTTGAATTAGTACCTGATGACAAAGTATGTTGGAGTAGACTGGCTTCTTTTTGATAAAAGGATTTATAGAACAAAATCTCAGAGTCTCTTGATGTTTCACAGTCTCTTGTCTAAAGGTCTGCCTTCAAAAAGCAGCAGTTCACTCCACAGTGACTCACTTTCAATCAATTAAAATTTAGAACATTACATAAATGTTAATGGAAGAAAGGTATAGCCTAATGGATCTGAACCTACAATGGTGGTGGAATGTATCTGCATAACAAAGGGGTTTACATGCAGCCCTAGCCTCCTGCTTTTACAGCTTTTTGTATTAAATAGCTGCTTCTATATGTCAGCATCTTTAGGCAGTACCTAGGAGATAAATCAGGGTAGTTGGATTTTGTTGTGCATGTGCGCCTATCTATGTATGGGGGACTACATGACTGAGGGCATGAAGTTAGAACTTAGCCTTAAAGATATCAAAGCTTATCCATGAAGAATGAGGCAGCCGAAGGCATCAGGATGAGAAAGCAGGAGGCATGCGGAGGAGCAAGCAAGTCAAGGGGAGTAACTAACTGTAGAACAAGAGCTTGGCAAGATAACAGACTTCAGTAATGCAGTAAAGGGTCATCCAATAATGTGCTGTTGCTAACTGATGTAACCTATGGCAAAGACACATGTATGCTAGAAACTGCATGTAAGTAAGGGTTTGTAATAGTAAAAGCAGAACTTTCTACTTAGTAACCGAAGAAATGTGTCTGTGTGTGTGTTTTGGCCATCTCGACAACACCTATGTGTGTATTTAAATGCATTATACACACATATATACATACATGTATATACATATATATTACATATATATACATACACATGCACAAGCTATTATTCTACATAAATTACTTTGATCGGCTATTCATGTAAATATGGTACAAAAGAGAGCTTGAAGACTCATAGCAGAGTTTGGTGTGCTTCCAGCTGCCTACAGTCAGTGCTCCCAATGTGATTTTGGCTGAAGTAAAAGCAGCCTTCATGGGGCAAGAAAGCTTGTCATAGCAATGAGTGGCCAGCAGACAGGCATTGCAGGACTGTAGGCACAGGGGCAAAGTTAAGGATAAAGACTTCACTTGCCGCCCAACAGCAAAGTAATTGAAGCAAACTCTAGACTTCCCCAAACTTATATTAAGTGTTTGAAGCTTATTCAAGATAAGAAGATTAAACCAGATAATTATTATAATTATGGAATATTGGTGTGGGGGAAGGGGAAGAGAGAATAGCAGTATACCCACAGAAGTTAAATAAAAGCTTAACAATTATAGTTACTGACAAACCTGACATAAACAGGCTTTGTCACTCATAATTAAGTAGTAATCTTGCTTTACATTATTCAGCAAAGATAACAGTGGTGGCTTTTAACTCAGTTATACCTTAGACACATACACGGTCAGCATTGATGTTTGAAATTAAACCTTAATTTTCTTCATGTTCAAAGGAGAGAAATTAGCATAGAATCACCAAAACATTTAGATTGGAAAAAAACCCTTAAGATCACTGAGTCCAAGTGTCAACTTAGCACTGCCAAGTCCACCACTAAATAGTCCCTAAGCACGACATCTACACATATTTTAAATATCTCCAGGGATGGTGACTGAACCCTTTCCTGGGCAATCTGTTCCAATGCTCTACAAGACATTTTAGGGTGTGTTTTATTCTAGCTCACAGAATTGGAATTTAGCGAAAGACTGTGTCCCAGATTCCATCAACTATCTTGATTCAATCTGTTTGGTCTGATTTGTTAAGGGGACCTAAGGAGACTCACAAAGATGTTGGCTCTTACTCAGATGGATACTATCTTGGGTAGTCTTTGCAAAGAAAGTTGCAAACTTCCCTGGTTTCCTCAGTTCCCTCCCTCGTCCCTCCCACACCCTTTCCCGGTGATGTTCTCTGTCTTGCTGCTTTTTTCCCCCCAGCAGCAGGGAATCCCTGCAGCATAGGAAAATCATGGCTTGTCTTGGCTCCCAGTATGTGATCTGGCTGGAATGTGATGTGAAAGGATGGCCGTCCTGCTGAAACATTGTAATCTGTAAGGTACCTTTGGCAGAAAGCTCTGGTGCTCGCATGGAACTACTTCACCTGCCTGCACTCGGCTCAGCCCTTTCAGTAGCACATGATGCCAACACGCCTAGATCAGATCTATGAAAGAGATGAGAGGAGCATGAATGGCTGCAGCAAAGCACTGTGGTGAAAGAGCATAGCCCAAGGCTGTGGAGCCATGCTGCCATTTGGAAATGCTGTGCCATTACTGTGCTCCTGAATGAGGAACTGACACAGGAGTACGTACTATCCTTGAACAATTAAGCAAAGTTAAATAAAGGGTAACTAAGAAAGCACGTGCGAGGAGGTCAGATTTCACTGACAGTCATGGTGTTCAAACACAGTGCATCACTGATACATACAATTTACTACACTTATGGTTGCTATGGACGGCAGAGTTATAATGTAGGGCAAAACACAGCATGTATGCACAGAGAAATGTATGGAAATTCATTACTCAAAGAAAGAGTATGTTATTTAGCTGAGTGGTGTAAAAGATTGGCTTCAACAGTAGGCAGGCCGGCTATGTGTCTCAGGAGGTGTAATCACGCTGCATATATCACACCTGCGTTACGGCATATAAGTTTTGAGGAAGAGAAATAACTTAAATAGCTAAGTAGATGTGCTGATTTAGCTCAGTACTAGGTGACATTTTGGGGGCAGAAAGAAGGGGTGGTCATATTTCCAAGTGGGTTGGAGTGTGGTGTACCGTTTGCATCCCCACCATTGATAACGGTGGATTTCAGCCACTCACTGTAACTATAAAGTAATTGGTCAGCTCTCTGCACATGTCAATGTATGGAGCAACTTTTAAGCCTCACTTCATACTAAACATGACCTGCCACAACATTAGCATTATGATCCATACACTTCTGTTCTCACTGTCATACAGACTTTCAACCTTGGCAAATTACAGACCTCAAATTCATCATATACCTATTTAATAGTTTCTACTGCTGGAATAACTTCTATACTACTGAGCACTTTATATGTAAGATTAATAGCCTTAATATTCACCTAACTATACACATATATTTTACTTGATACTGATACTATTCTCCCACCCTTAATTTCAGTAATTTAAGGTATTCGTTCAATATTGGAAAACTGTGTCAGTTTCAACTGAAATTGCAATCTCCATATTATTTAAGTAATTTTAAGCTTCAAGACACTTTCTATGACATCATTTCAATTACATCCTTGCTCAATATATAGAACACTTAGTCATAAAAGAGAATGAGTTATTCAGAGGTAAGGAGTTTTCAAGGTCACTATATTGTTAATAAAACTTGTTAACTGACAGAGGCATTAGTCATAAAGCTGAGTACATGCAATGATTAAGCCACTCACAGCTCCTCACCATTCTGTTACATCCTGCCTTCTAAAGAGAGCATTTTTATTTTGAGGCCTGATTTAAACCTACTTAAGTCAGTGGAAAAACCCCCTGCATCTTCACCGGGCTTCGAATCAAACTGCCATCAAATAACAGAACCACAATCACGAAAGGAGCAGACAACAGGTTGATAACTCAGGCAGACTCCTACATATGAGCTCTTGGCATAGTTTGTAGCTGTAACATTCATCTCAGCAAAACAGATGGAGCTTGACCAAGCTCTAGGTGGAACTGTAATCACAATTTATTCCTTCAGACATCTCTTCCTGTAGAAAGCACAGAATTTCCCTGCTGCAGAAAGAGTGGAATCATTATTGTTTGGACTTGATGGGGTTTTGTTGATCCCCCAGTGGTAGGCTGTTACTCATTTGCTGGGTGCAAGGGACTAAATGAGAGTATACATGCAACACACAACCATACAAAGTGTGCAATAAACACAGTGATTAACCAAATGGAGACGCTTCAGTTTAATGAAATCCCCACTCAGCTCCTGGGAGAGATCAAAACAGATCAGCTCCCTTTTAGTGATAAGAAATACATTATTTCTGTACACATTATCACTCTATGCTGAATGCTAATGAGTACTATGTATGTGTGGCCTCTATCTGCTCTGCCTTGCTCACTGAGAAATTAGGTATTTGAATGATCCTTGCCAGATGAAAAGTTGAGAGGCTAGAAAGAAAACTAAAACTTTGTCAGTGCCAATATGCACAATACTGAATGAATCACATCCCATGTGGGATCCCACATCTCACCTAGTATGAGACATCTTGGATACTTCTAAATCTGAGCTAGTCACCCTAATCTCCCTTGGAAAAAGGAAAAGATGGCAACTTTAATGTGTCATCTAAATGATCGCCTGTAGGCATTGTCCTTAAGTGTGAGTAAATTATGCCATAGGTTCCAGTGAGTATACTGAGGAAAACTTCCTTGACCATGCAAGGGTCGAAGGAAGACTCACTTATACGTAGGTTTCCACATGGTGAGATTCGTTCAAGACAGTCCTACTCAAAAACATCTGCTGCTGGGTACCACAAAGTAACAGAAAGACCAAGTTGCCAGTACACACTGCCTCTGAAACAGACAGAATTCTTCCTTGGCAATGCTGAACCACTGCAAAACACCCCTTGGGAATCAGAGTCTGACAGAGCAAGGGAGCAAAGAAATCCTCTATGAGATAGACTGTCCACTGCAGTTCCATGTAGAAGCAAGGGACTGCATACAGGTGTAAATGTCCAGTTATATGAGCAAGTTGTTAAACAAAACCACACTTTATCACAACGAGTGAATACAATGTCTACGGACTCCAGAGAGCAAGGCATTACATAGAGTGGATATAGCAGGAGATAGGTAACACTACAGCTAGAAAATTGACCTGGTTAGCATCAGCAAGACTGCAAAGTTTTTGTCCAGATGGAGCTGGAAAAAACAAGAGTAAATGAACACTATATTCACTGCAGAGTGTCACACTGCAGAGGGACAACAGCAGCAAGGTGAATGGATGACTCCTCCTGCTAGTAATAAGGGAGCATTTAATACAAAATCCAAGATTTTTGAAAGATGTATCCAGAAGGTACAACAGATAGCAGCAAAGATTTTGCCCTTGGTGTGATTCACATATTAGCACTGCAGTCCGCACTACAGCCAGCTGCCCCTGAAACAGCTTTTACTAAACAAAGCAGTTCTTAATCCAGCGTGGTCCTAAGAAAGGAACATAAAGATTTTTGGGAAGCAGACCAGCAAACGGCAGTCGGTGCACATGTTTAAATTGCTGTCAGCAAATCAGCTAGGAAATGGAGCTATAAAATTCTGTTAAGAATGTGCAGTTCACGTAAACCAGCACGGAGCCTTCTATGTTATTGTAGAGTATGTGGTTTATTAAACAGTATCTGGATACACATAAGCTTCAGTTTAGTCAGCAGAATCATTTTAATCTCTTAAAATTATTTTGACCTCTTTCGGCCTTTATTTTTGCCTAAAATTACTTTAACAAATCTAAAGCAATAACTTAATAGGCAAAGATAGGTGGGAAAGTGGTGAAGAGATTTTTTTACTGTTAGTGATGTGTTCATCTTACTCAAGTGAGAGTAACCCCTCTTCCTCTTTTAGGTTTTGTCTTTCCATCATCCTAGGCAGTAAGGAGTAAAATAAATAGATAAATAAATAGACTAATTTTTGCACTTTTTTTGTGCATTTTTATACTGTGCCTGGCACAGCCTAAACTGATGCAGTGATAGTGCACTCCTGACTTGTGCTGCTCAGAAGATTCAGAAAGGCTGCGGGGATGAGGCAGAATTCAGTGAAGTGGGTGGCAGGGTCTGGAGAAAACGTGTCAGCAAGGAGAGGAGAACTGAGAGCAGAAGTCAAGGTGAGGGGTAAGGAATATTTGGGATGTGAGGATGGAGCATGTGGTCTTTGCTGATTGAAATTATTTTGAAGCTGCAAGAATATAAAAAGCAGTAAGGTTGTGCTAAGGCATAAGCACAGACCTAGTGGAAAAGGCATCAGAAAACTGCAACACAGAGTTTCTGTGTCTGCGACAAAGATGGAGAAGCTAAATATCAAATACGAGGAAACATGTAGGAGAGGCAGGGTAAACAGGATTTCTGAAATCCTCTGAATTCTTAGTGCTTCTAAGTCTTCTTGTTTTCAGAGTCCTACTCAGAACCTGTGTTAGTAAATGAGGTAAATGAGCTTTTTGGAAGAGAAGATGGGGAGAAAATGCAGTCCTTGAAGGAGATCAGTAGAGAATGCTAGAAAGAAGGATGAGGAAACATAAAGCTTTCTTACAGATCTGGGTTTATTTTGCATGAAGGTTGTTACAGTGACATTAGATACAAATATACTGAATGCTAATGACCGATTTGATCCCCACATTGTGCCACAACTATCTTTCTCTGAGAGGAGTCAGCTCTGCTTACAGAGACCAGCTATTTTAGCTAAGGATGAGTAAGAGACTTTGATATTATTTCTTTGAATTTACCTGGCTCTATGGAATTGAACAGTGATGAAGAGCTGCCGAAATTAAACAGACATACAAAACTGTACCAGAGGTACCAGAGAGGCAAATACCCAAGATGATCCTGTGACATTTGGATAGTATTTGGAGAAGCAAGGAGGAATTTAATTTGCTCTTCCTGTGTACACAGGAATGCTGTACTAGCACCAGGAAGCTGTGCAGGTGGGCAAGGGAAATTCTGAACTCCTGACATCTGTGCTAAAAACCAGCAAGCATTCATTTTGTGAGTCTGAGCAGCTCAGGGGACTGTAATAACTTTAACATAGGAAAAGGTCACTTCAAATTTGAGTTTGTCTGGGGTTTATCTCTTTGGCTGAGAAAAACTGTAAATTACAAAAAGCCAAGAGGAAATCTCATCTAGGATAAAATTGCTTATATTAACCAAACTTCCATACTTGCAAGTTAATAATCGCCTTCTTTGTGGATCAATATGCACTTTACTACAGTTCAACTTTATATATAATCCATTGTCATATAAAGAATGAGGCGTAGTATCATGCATATATTTCTTAGTACTATCAATACTGTAATATTTTTGACTGCACCCTTCTTCTTACTGCCTTTGGAAAGTAGTCAGGTCATCCCCACGCAATGATGGAAAATTAAGGCACAGGGAGCTTAGGAGCCACACTGGCATCTATGTAAAAAATGTCTGTCCCTAAATAGTTTTCCAAATACTGCATTGGAAGTTAGGCAGAAAAGTGAATTACTGTGGCTTTGTCCTGTTATCTCTGGTTTGGGGCATGGGGAGATATTTTACCAAGACAGCTCTAGTCTGTAAAGTTTCATGTGATTTAAAAATTTAGTGGGATGCTTGAAGAAGATGAGGATAATACTGCTGCCATCTGCTCAGGACTTGAGCTGAGGAAACTAACTCACAGTGATCAAAGGGAGCTGAACAGCCAAGAGAAAAAGCTGAAAAGATCTTTAGTTTGGAGCACAATGGCCAAAAAGAGAGCAAAACCAAGCATAAGCCACTGCGATATTTCTAATGAAAAGGGGAACCTTTTGTACTACCTGCAGGGTGGCAAAAGGCAGTAAGCACCTGGTGGGAACACCAGCTGGAAATCAGGGATGTGAATGGGCAGTGGCAGGTCTTGGGACGATGAATGCTTTTTTGTCCTTAAGGGTTTTGTATCAGGCGGATTGCTGACAGCAGGTTTCTGTTTCCCTTGTCTGAATGTGGACCAAATCCTGACTTAACACGGGTCAGATTGTTTGGTGGCCTAGTTAAAATGGGCTTGCTGTCTCTCCATCCCAGTCTCGGTGAAAAGGTGCCTGTCTATGCTGTCAAACAAATTCCATCTCCTGTTTGATCCTAAAAACTCATTGCTGGTAGTCCGAAATACATTAATTCTGGTTATCATTAATGTGTGTTCAAACAGTTTCACATGTCAAGAAGCCACCTGGCTTAGCATCAGTCAAGCAGTTAGGATCTCCAAGCAGTTGTACAAGGGCATGGACTCTTACTAAATTCACAGGTTTGCTACTGCCATTGGTAAAGATTTGTCACACTATCAAACACACTAGCCTTTCAAGCTGGAGTTTTCAAAGAAGTCATTGAATTCAAAGAGGACTGGAGACTAAACTCCTTTTCTGGTGGCTTTGAAAATCAGCAATTTCTATGCTAAGAATTAACCAACTAATAGTTTGTGTCCCATTCAGTAACTTGATACCTCCTGTCCTCCAAGTCTTCTTTTGGGTCTTTTTAACTTTCAGTAGAAAATGCATCTCCCATGCGAGGAGACAAGAAAAAAGCAGAGGAAAGTAGGAACTTTCCATTAATAGCCCCCCAAAGCTGCCTTGTTTGTTTTCTGTAAATGTATTTCCTTTTATAACCTGCTTGATACTATAAAATGCACACATTTTTGAAGTAACAATATCTCAATAATTTACTTCCACAGAAAGTCAATTTAATATGAGGCAAAAGCAGGAACAGCTTAAAAGCAAGAACAGTGCCTTGGAATATACACAATATGGATGCATGTATCTTTAATAGATATATTTATATGCATATAGAAATATATACTAAGATAAATATATAATATATATGTGCAGAATTTGTTTCTGCACTTTCTTGAAATCAATCCCCACTGGCTCAAATGCACCCCTAGTAAAAACTGGGGAAAGAACTACAAGATATGTACTTGTTTCAGCTGGAATCATAGGTATTTTTAATAGACAGAATGTACAGGTAGCATTTGATCAATCAGAAATGTAGTAAAGCTGTCTCTATGCTCCTTAATTCTAAAAACAAACATTTCTGAATGGTAAATTAATAAACAAAATCCTCATTGTTCTGCTTTCTTCCCAGAAATGCCAGGGTTTTCACATTTTCGCTATCATGTGTTTAATGAAGAAAGAAAGAAAGAATATTCAGTTTCATTCCACTTATTTTCTATTATTATTTACTAGTCCATTACACTGAATTATAAAGTTGCTCCAAGGAATTAATAATAATATATACATTTATAAAGTAATGCATAAACCACTAAAGTAGGTGTTTTAGCAAGTAGTTCTACACACAAGCTTGTGTGCAAAAACACTTGCCATACATGGACAAGGTGGTAAATCCAAAAATCCCAAGTCCTACCTATAAAGTAGAAAACAAACAGTTGAATGGAAAGGTCATGCAGTGCGCAACTGCAATCTACAATTAATCATAAATCCAAGCAGCAGAAGTATATCTAACAAGCACTTAGTAAGTAACAAATGCATCACTTCTTGCTTACTGCATTTTCTGGGTCATTAAAACAGAATAGATAATTAATCAGAATAAAAATTGTTGTGTTTTAAAATATTTAACTATTTCTGAAAGAAAATTCCACAAACCATGAAACTATTGCCTTCTGACTTCAAACACAAAGACATCAGTGAGGGTAATGCTGGCCTTGCAATGGAGCAGCTGAGGTGCAAATTGAAGTTCTCTAGCAAGTTTCTGCAAAACAATCGAAAAAAGTCACCACAGAGATAACAAAGCTGTTGTCAACAAAGGGAAACCAAAATACTATAAAAAAAAAGCAAAAAAAAAATTATAAACATAACTATTAAAATGCACTGCATACAGAAGAGCACTAGCCAGTTTTGGTAGCTTACACCAATTGTGCATTTGTCAAGTACCTCATAAAATGTGTTGTGGGAGCAGAGCTGGACAGGGGCCTTATCCAGTGCTGCGGTGATTTTCCCTTGGTGACATCTCCAAGATGACTGCTTGGAATGACATGGTTCGTACCACCCTGCAGCTTCAAAAAAATCTTCATGCAACAAGGACATCATTATATGATACTATTGTTAGCATTGAAGTATGTCAAATCAACCTTGTTTTCATCTGTAGTACTGCAGCCAGTCTAAACTCCCTGTCGACACCATCTGTCAAAGCAGTACAGCTAATAGTGTAAATCCAAACAGATGCAGGCAGCCTCCAAAACTTACCCTGCAACATCTAAACCTACCTCATTGACAATGCTCTTGGCAACGTTAGTGCAGCAGCAGGGGAAAAGGTTTGACAGAAAGACACCATTATGGGTGCCAAGCAGATCAATAAAGTATCAGTTTTTAAGTTTACTCCATGATTCGCTATCATGAAGTAAGGGTACAGCAGGCCAACAGCAAGCAGGAGAAAAAAAGGTCACTTTCATGGGCAGAATATCCCATGCCATGGTGGGACTGGAGGGGTGTCTGTTTTTGCACCGCCTCAGAACATATCACCAAGACCAAGAAGCAAACAAGCAGGCAAGTCTTAATTAAGTACACATTTTATGCTGGTAGACCTGAAAGACATTTTGTAGTTTGAATTTCATTAGAAGACTTCTATTGGCAGGCTTAGCAATCTTCTCTTTCAATTGCTTTTAAAGGCTGCTACCTATGCACTGGAAATCCTTGCCTTCTGCAGCTACAAAGACAAAATAATCAATCTGTAGACTCGTACATAAAATACATGGATCTATATAATACAGAGATTATAAATGTACATTTAAAAAAAATATATGGCTATTTTTAAGTACAATGTAAATCTTTTCCACGCTTTGACACAAAGAAAAATTGGACCCAACTCATACCCAGAAATCTAAAATCCAGGTAGACCACTCAGCGGATAAAGAACTGTCTGGATGGCCGCACACAAAGAGTTGTGCTCAATGGGTCAATGTCCAGCTGGAGGCCAGTAACGAGTGGTGTCCCTCAGGGATTGGTGTTGGGACTGGTCTTGTTCAACATCTTTGTCAGTGACATGAACAGTGGGATTGAGTGCGCCCTCAGCAAGTTTGATGATGACACCAAGCTGTGTGGTTCGGTTGATATACTGGAGGGAAGGAATGCCATTCAGAGGGACCTTGACATGCTTGTGAGGTGGGCTGATGCCAACCTCATGAAGTTTAAC
>JASSUY010007698.1:40623-57439 GCA_032466535.1 Forpus xanthops
GGAAGAAATTCTTTCCTGTAAGGGTGGTGAGGCACTGGAATGGGTTGCCCAGGGAAGTTGTGAATGCTCCATTACTGACGGTGTTCAAGGCCAGGTTGGACATAGCCTTGGCTGGCATGGTTTAGTGTGAGGTGTCCCTGCCCCTGGCAGGGGGGTTGGAACTACATGATCTTTAGGTCCTTTCCAACCCTAGCAATTCTATGATTCTAATTTGATTATAAAATGTTCAATGTTTGATTTGTTTGTACACTTTCAGTGACTAAAAAAAAGAAAAATCCCCTGCACAAACGGAGAGATAATGTTGAAATTTTCAAGTATTAAAGGACCAGAAGATCAAATACTGAAATATGATGGCAGCCCACCAAACCAAGTTAAACAATATGGATCTTTTACTGAATTTCTAGCATTGCCAAAGCTGATTCCCCAGTTAATGAAAAAAGCTCATTTAGAATGACGAAAAATGCACTCCAACCTGTCAGCAATACTGTATTATAAAGAAAAAAAAAAGTTGTCAATGAAAAAACTTCTCTGCAAGGTTTGCCCATAGTTACATGTGGTATAGTTGGTTACATGTCCTGTAGCCTAGGCAGGAGTCAAAGCTGCCAGGGGTATCCAATGCTTTCTTGAACTGATGAGGGTGGTAAAATACTGGAACAGGTTGCCCAGAGAGGTGGTAGATGCCTACCAGGTCAATTTTCCTATTTACCAGCCTTCTACAAATTAGTGATTTAAGAGTTTTGTATCCACCACCTTTGAGGATCTTGATCAATTACTCTTTCATAACCTTTTCAATGCTTTTTGTACTCATGATATCCACAACAATCTGTGAAAATGAACTCTGCAATATATTTTATGCCACATGTAGAAGAAAACTTCATTTGTTTTAAAAGGCTGCCCTGCGTGTTCTGTAGTTCCCCATGACAAAATCCAACATATACGAGTTCTCTCATTACCTTTGGACCATTTGTAATTTTGTATAGGTCTCCTTCCTATCTCAGTCATCTCTCCTCCAAGCTAAAGAAGTTGCAGTTGCTTTAGCCGCCTCTTAATGCAGCAGCCATTCTCTGTCTCTGATTATCTTTGTGACAATTCTTTTTAACTTTTCTGTATCTGTTAGACATATATTTTAGATGAGGAACCAAGGCATGCATGTATGTAGTAAATAAGAGCTACAGGATTTTATGCTAACATCATAAAATGCTATTTATTTCCTAATATTATCTAACATTCTATTTGTCATTAAATATAGATGGGAATATAGCAAGGGCCCTGTAATTTTGAACTCAAAAATGCAGCCACTGAGTAAAGAGAGCTATTTCCCTAATCTAAAATCCTGAACACAGTGAACATCTAGTGTACAAGTTGATGTCAAGAAAATTTGAGGAAAATCTGCAAAACGTAATGACATGATCAGATCATATAAACCCTAAGACTCACTTTCAGTTATTTTAGAAGTTTGATCAGAAAACTGTTCAGTTTGGATCAATAATGACTTCAGAAAGTGACAACACAAAAGCCCGCAGACAGGTTTCATATAAATGTGCTTTATTGCAGAGAAGTTACATTATTTACATGCTGCAACACATTACAACATAAATCTATCAAGTATTTCATGGCGGATGCTGTTGGTTGCCAGTTAGCATTGTTATAAGAACCACATTATAAAGTGAAGAGACTTACAGCTTTATATAGTCTACAACTTGGAGTAGCTAAAATGTTAAAAGTCAAAAGGCAGTGTTTTCTCAGGCCTGCCTGTTGTCATATGCATGCAAAAGCCTAAGGAGAGCAAATATAAAAGTATTGTCCAGTTTCAGGTCTATGATGCCACCAAAGCTGATGATAGGTGTGTACTGATTTATACTTTAAAGTATATAATCTTGCATAAATTATACAAGTCTAATAAGATTGGTAAAAATCTAATTATTTATAAACCATGGCTTAGAAATAAAGGAGAAATGCAGCTTGCACATGCATTTAAAAGGACAACCTAGCAAATGTTTGTGACCTTAGTGTTTATTACCTTTTCTCTTAACAGATATGCTAGAAAACATCTTAATTCTAGAGTTGCACTTCTCTTGGCTGAATAATGACAATGAAACTCCAGAAAAAGACAGCTAAGCAATCTAGCCAATATATGCTGGTGGAGAAAAAACTATGAAATACAGAACATTGTTTATGTGTAACTTAGTATGCCTTCATTAAGCAATGTTTCTAGCAGCATCATAGTGAAATAGAATAGTTGAGTGAAGTTTGGCCCCTCATTTTCTTAAGTGTGAATTAAAGTCCCAGTTGAATCTGTAGCCCATATATTAGTTGCTAAATAAACTGGGGAAAGCTTTGTTGCTTTCTAAAGGGAAATTCTCCAATTACATCAGTCTTAGGAGATGCGATTACAACAAGCCTAAAGAACTACAACAGCCATTTTTTAAGAAGTGAGGGAAAAGGTCAGGATGAAGGAAAAGGAAACCAAATAAGCATATACAAGCCAATGCCTTCCCCGGTAAACCAGCCATTGTTCTTTCGCTTGCCATGCAGCTGGGCTGTTTAACACCAGCCAAGGAATGGGCTTTGTTTCTGTGTTTCTGATAAAGTTATCTTTTTTTTTTAAAAAAAAAAAAAAAGAGAAGAAAACGAGCAAAGAATTGTAGATGGACAGCAGTGGCACAGATACAGTCATGCATGAAGGGCTTGATCCTGCCAGTGATGTCACCTACCAGGGGCAGTGGTACTGTGCGGACACCTTGCTGATGTGGTTCTCCTCACCCTTGGTGCACGCTGCACCCCGACAGAGCTGCTGCTGAGCAAAGCAGAGGCCGTGTGTCCTTTCTCAGCACCAAGGTAAAGGATGGAGGGCAAGACGAGTGTGAGTGCCAGGGCTGGCAGCTGCTATTGTGAATATGTACAAACATCTCCTTTCATGACTCTTGTATGGACTCCCACTTTTAACCTCAGCACCTGGCTGAGAAAGTGCTGACTCAGTGAGACAGGGCAACCTGCCGTAAGTGGCCCCCCCTACCTGTTTACACAAACCACTGCTGAGATAGGCTGCGGAACATTCCTTGAGGGGTAGCAGAGGTGCAAGGGGGTCACCATGCTCAGCAGGTTGAAAGTTGTGCCGCTCTCTGCACACAGGGTCAGTGAACTCTCCTTGAGGACACACAGAAAGCTGTGTTTCCAGGCTGGACTTCTTCCCTTGCAGTGAAATTTAGGGTTACTTTCTCTCTGAAGCACTGATCAAATCCCACTGAAGTTGATGAAAAAGTTACTAACAAATCCCATGAGTTTCTTGGACTGGGGAGGGAGAATCAGGGCACACCAAGTCTAACCTCAGCTCTTTTCCACACTAAGCAGAAAGCTAGATTTGGTCTGCGTGTAGGATGCCACCAGCACTGTGTATAGAAAGTGGGTGCACAAATGTCCAAAGCACCCGGACTCATATGCCTGACTCCCTTTTACAGGTGAAGAGGGGTTGAAAGGGTCCCAGTTACAAAATGTGTGTTAAAGGCAAAGACCAGATATTCTAGGCCATAACTACACCCTACAAAAGGGGGGTGGGAGAGTCAGACAGGCCCAGGGTAGCAAAGATCTAAGTCAGCATGTCCCCATGGTGGAACTGAGCACCATTCAGGCTAACCAGGTTAGTTGGGCAGTTTGGCCACGTTAATCTGAAGCTAATGAGCAGAATTTATGATCATAGAATCACAGAACAGTTAGGATTGGAAAGGACTGAGGCCAATGTGTTTAGACAGCACTGAGACCTGAGCCAATGACCTGAGCCAACTTGACCACAGCTGGCTCAGGTGTTAGCATGTTCTCAGTTGCAGCTTAGCAGAGGCAGTAGGAAGATCCATCTTGATCTGTCAGTGTAGATATACCCATAGGCTCTTGACCCTTTTAAAGGACAAAGAAAGTCCTCCACATGTGCAGTTTGTTTAAGTCTCCCTCGTTCATTTCATTTCATCTTAAGCCACTTTTTCTATGATGCCACAAAAATCAGTTTATACTACATAGGTGTAGGTGCATGTGTGTATTAGATAAGACATTTTATATATATTAAACATATATAAATATCTATTTTTTATATATATTATATATATATTAAACAACATGTTCTATTCAATCATCCTCATTTCATGTTCTTCCAATGAACCCCATCACTTCTTTCAAATTGTACAAGTTCTTTAGGACTGACCTGTCTGTCTTGGAGTACTGTATAGAGAGCCAATTCTAGTGAACAGCACTTTACAGGTACTGCATTTAGATAGCTGAGGGTTTTCTAATATTAGTGATACTCCTCAGATCTTTTACAATACATTCTCAGGCCCTGATGCTGAACTAGCACCAAGACTCATAGTTGTGAATGGGCCATCTGTGAATTAAGTACATATGCATGAGGACTGTAGTTATTACTGAAAATTAGCACTGTATTAAGCATTGATGTTCACTGCAAAAGTATGCATAAATAAACAATTAAGTAAATAAATAAATCAAAGCATTTTGGAAAGGGGGAAAGAGATGCTTTCATTTCCATTCCCAATGTCTCTTACACTTGCATATATGGGGAAAGAGTAATGTTTTGGACTTTTCACTCCATGGGCCAATTTTTTAAGGTTTGCCAACGGGGTGAACAGTATACCGTTCTATATGAACTAGATAATATATTTCCCAGGGTTATCTGTTTTTAGTAAAATAGGTAACCATTTCTGGGGTATATTTTCATTGTCATTCTTGCTTGTTTTAATAGCGGGATATGCTCAGTATCACCACTGATATTTAAAGCAAGATTTCTGGTTTGTTATATGACAGTTTCCAATTAGTAACAAACAACAGATAAGTTGTCCTAAGACTTACCAGAATAAGCAGCTAAGACGACTGAATTTCCACTATAAACAAAGTCTATGAGCATTAACAGGGAAATGCATAAACAAGTAACTTACTGCATATAAAACCCCATAATAATACTGTATTAAACTATAAATAACAGAGATTAAACAAAAAAAAGAAAAAAATCACTACAGAAATCACAGGAAAAAAAAATGATCTCCAAATCCCAAAGGAATTTCCCTGTATGAAGTACAGCTTCCATAGCCAGTGAAAGATTACTGCAATTCTACATATAAACAAAAAAGACTACAGCAGGTAATTTTAACTTGCAATTAGAAGAAAGTATCTGCAGATTGCATAAATGCGCTGTTGTGTCACATAATATCAAAGTTATTTGCAAAAATGATACAATCTGGAATGCTTTGAGACACAACAATGTACTTAAACACACAGTAATAAGAAAATGAAAGCAATCATTATATAAAATGTGTTTTGGGGATGCATTGAGTTAGCAGTGCTATCTAGATTAAATATGTAAAGTGAAAAGTCGTCATTTTAATAAGCTGCTCACTGATACTCCTTTTTGCCATCAGGACATTTTGTGTTCCCTACTTCTGCTGGATCTTTAAAGTCCCAAGGGCGAGTTAAAGCCAATTTTAGCATTCAGAAATAATTCAGTTGAGATCTACACTGTGGGTTTGTTACCACTGCATGTTTTTCTTTTAAAAGAGAAGTGATTTCACAAAGGCAGGTTTCTTTCACTGACAGTAAAATCCTTGGAGCAGGGACCATAAGCTGGACACTGCGAATCACATTGTTGGCACTCAAGAACCAAATAATAACATTAATGATAATTTACTTTGCTTAACTCCTATTTCTTTTTAGTGCTGACTCCCTTGATTTAAGTGATGCTCCTTAGGAATTTTCAGATCCTTTTGGCCTAAGTCCCCTCTGTCTTTCCTGTTGTCTTTCTTCTTAATGTTGCTACTCTCCTCAGTCCAAAAGCCTCTTATTTTCGAGGTGCTGCTGTTTTATTTGCACTTATAGCAGAGGTGTTCGATAAAGCTACACTTCTTTCTGCATTTGGTAAATCTGGTGTATCATACTCCCAAGGGCAGACTTCAGCTCGAGATGCTAAAGGTTGCTGGAAGTAACTACTTGGCTTATGGGAGTCAGATGAAAGCACATTTCTCTCAGAAGAGGCATTTTTTTTCTGTTCTGCCAATTTATTGAGGTTTTCCTTTTCTGCTGCTCTCTGGGGTAACTCTTCCCACTCCCCAGCATAGGCATTAGGTGTATATCTATTAACATTCTCATGCTTCAGCCTAGGGGAGACTGGAGACTTGGAAGTTGACTGGGTTTTGTCATTTTCAAAGACCTGCTGCTCTTGTGTCTCCTGAGTGGCTTCCTCCATCTTCTCTGAAAATATTTGATTTGACTGCTGATACACCTCAGGTGTCTTCAGCTTACGATGAGTCTTCCCCTTTGGCTGGGAAGGGTGGTTTTTCTCCAGCTCTGAGGAAGCAATAGACACATGTTTTTGAACTTTAGAGTCAGAAGGCACAGGACCTTTTTGGTCATATATCTCCCAAGGACAGACTTCTCCTATGTCGAAATTGTCCTTGTGTAGAGACTTACCTGGGCCTGTGTCTGGGTTTGCAGGTGTTTGACTAACCCTTTGCTGTTTCATAATTGAAGATTTATGGGCTTTCTTTGCTTCCTCAGAGAGGGTAGAGTTCTTCTGAGGGGAATCCTTATGCTCCCCTTTATCGGAGACCAAGTGTTTTTTGCTGGCCTCCTTATCCTTCGGCTGAGATTTATGAGATTTAGTGCTTTCTTCTAGACTTTGTGTTTTACCTGTTAGTCCCAGAGTCTTTTCCTTGGCATTAGCAATAACACTGAGGGATTTTTGTAAGACAGATGTTCTTGGATGCAGAGGCTTCTTATCAGCACTTAGGTTATGTGCACTTGCTGATTTGCACACCAAAGGGACTGATTCAGTGGAGACGGCTTCAACCTTTTCAGGAGCGTTTTTGTTTAACTTGTTACCATTCACTGAGTCCAGTAGTGAATTCTCAGCAGCTATAACTTCTGTGCTTTCTGTAGTTAAGCTATTCGGTTCTTCTGCTTGATCCCTAACATGATCGTAAGTGCTGTGGGACTTTTTTAAGGAAAATACCCTATTTTTCAAAGCCTCCTCTTTTGGCTTTGCAGAACTTGTGGAATCTGGTGGGTTTTTCCTCAGCATAGCCATGGTCTTCACAGCACTGTGCTCCATCAGGTCCTTCTCATCCCTGGAGCACTGCCTGGTGACTGTCTCAGGGATTTCTGTAATACGTCGCATTATCGAGCGCCCCAACCCCTTTTTAGAGCACCTTTTCTTCTGGAGATGTGGGTTATTAGCAATCATCTTTTTCCTTTTATAGATTTCAAGCTGGGCATATAGTTTCTTCAATTCATCCTGCAAAGCAAAGTGAATGGCAAAACTAGCAGGTACATAATGAGTATAGTCAAACAAGCAGCCTGATGAATGCTTCGCCTACTGCTCTAAAAATGGCACTGAACTTATTCCTGACTTGTCTAATTCTTGAATACACCATTTCTCCATCAATTTGAATCCCATTTTTAAGTTCAACCTTTGTGCACAAACGTATAACCTTCCATAGCTGTGTGTCACACAGCATGCACAATTCACATACATTTATGCTGTATGTTTCAGATTTCACAGGGCTGTATGCATGCTTTCCTGCTGAACTCACAGCTGTTCTTTACTCTGGAAACATCAGCCTTTTTATCGTGTAATGTAGGAATAAAGTTGGGTTTTTTTTCTGTTAATCTTGTTTTTTTAATTTTATCTAGATAGTTATGTATAGTTACAGATATGCTATATACAAATGACTGGTCACACTGACACCACATATTGTTTGTACTTCAAGACAATTCAAGAAGGCTACGTAAACTGATAAACAGCTCTGGCTGTGGATGATTCCTCCTCTTTAGCCTCCAGTATGACTTCCACTACAACAAGTGATGCAGTGTCTCTTCACACTAGTTAATATTTTCCATGAGATTTTACATGACCTGATACCACAATCACTGAGAGACCTAAGCTGGCCTATTTCCGCTGACAACTGCACAAAAGTTCAAATTGATGCAATTCAGAATTTGCTCATAGGAAAAAGTGTTTTTCTTGAAAATAAATCCTATTTAAATGAATTATATCTACCCGAATATCTTCAGGATCCAAACTATGTTCACTCCATGCTGAATTGATACTGCTGTTCAGATAGGATCCAGATCGACCCATGTCAAGCTCATCTTCATAAGCTTCTGTAGCTATATCATCTCTTGGGTTATTGCTTGAATGTGAAAACTGCACAAAAAAGACGTTGACATCAGTTCAAAAATTTACTTCAGCATTACTGTAGGAGTTTATATCAACAATTTTTATTGCACAATGATCCTTCTAAGGAATTCATATGAATTTCTGAACCCAAATCACTAGCTATAGGCATCATTGGCATACATAGTACAGAATATCAGTACTGTGTGGAAGAAACTCGTATTAATAATGGCTTAACTTGATAAATCTTAGAAATTTTAACAAGAAAACCCCCTCCCTGAGCAGTAAATTTGGTGCTTATTTGAACCTCTTTAAAACTGCATTTAAATTAAACTAGTATGGAAATAGACTTTCAACCAGTATTTCCACTTAGGCTGCTAAAGCCATAAGACTGGATTTTATAATCCATAGAGTTTAATAATCCTGCAGAAAGCAATTCTCCAATTTTAGATCCTGACCCTGAGAAGGAAGAGATGAGGTGGAAAAAATTGAAAGAAAAAAAAAGGAAAAAACCAGCAGGAAACAAATAAAAAAAGCAGACAAGGTAATTTCTTCTAAGTTTTAGCAAATGTTTGGATCAAGAGTGGGGAGAGGCTGTCAGCTAGTTTTTTTTTTATTCATAGTCATTCATTCATCTGCTGTTACTATTGTCCACACAGTCATCTGACCTTAGGACTTTACGAATGGAACTAAACCTTGTGCATCTTCTCTTAATTCCCTGCATTAATTGGTGTGCTGGAAAAAAAGTTTGTGCAGTGTTACACAGATAATAAACTAAAAATGGAAATGCTGGATCCTTAGTTACGAGTCAACTTGAGAAAGGTCGGCACATTTTTTAGGTTAGCCTAGGAAGACCTCTCTGAAGGTATGAAGTAAAGTACATGGATATAAAATAGAAAATAATTAGACTATTCTTAAGACCAAAAAAATAATTTAAAATAAGACTATTCAGTATCAAGGCTCAATCGACGCATCCTCTTACTGTGACTGTTTACTGTATGCATATTTGGCAGTTATCAGCATACCCCATTCTAACACATAGGCAAAAGATGGGAACAGCAGCTTCATTAACCTGAAAAATGTACAAATTGAACCAAATGCCTGAAAATAACCTTCATTAGGCGAGGCAGGATTCTTTCCTCCTTGTATTAATCACATCAAAATTTAGGTACTTTAAACTCCTGGAGGTCTGAAAGCTGAAAGTAAGAGTCTATGAAAATGTGTAAGAGTTTTTAAAATGAAAAAAAACAAGAAAATACAGCATTTTAGGTAACAGACAAATCTTTTATCTTCCTATTCTATCAGTTGCTGTTTTATGCTGAATTGCTTCTGCAGAACATCTGTCTGCCTCAGTCTTGGAAAGAGAAAAAAACCAGGAGACTCAAATACCTTAGGGATCAGAAGTAGCCCAACAGTGACTGTCACAGTCAAGTGTGTGTGTGCAAAGAACAGCATCAGCATCCAGTCAGACTGAAGTCTTGAAGCAAGAATGAATCTGAAAATAGAATTCAAGGTTTCAATTCACTGTCTTTTCTCCAGTGCATTAGATTTAACATATTTAAAGTTCCTTAGGTTTCTTTTTATTGAAAGGCCAGACACAAGTGATTGTATTCTGTACTGTTTTCATACAGTCTAAAAATGACATCGTCATGCTTTACCTATGTACCACAATTTGAAAACAACTGAGAAAAAAAAAAAAACAACAAAACTCCAACCAACAAAACAAGCCAAAACAGAATACGAAAGAAACAACAGACCTTAAATGATACTGTTTATTCCACCTTCTTCATCCTACTTAGCTGTCTTTTTTGATGGTTTATACTGTGACAGCTTCTTTGGCCTGAACTGAGTTATGGCAGCTTATATACGTTAAAGATCTGAACAGGTGATTTTAGATTAAGTAAGCACATGTACTATGATAAACTGCAGTGCACTTCATAAATACAGGATGCCCACTGATTGCAGCTACAGAGTGTGGCTGATAAACCGTCAAAGAAAGAGACAAACTGAAATGCTTTTCAGCAGGGAGCAGAGAAATGGTCTTGATCGCAGGATCACCCAGCCCAATGCTGCAGGTCATGAGCCTTGCAAATGCCAGGAAATGAGTGGCTGAACCTCCCAAACTAAGCAATTCCTTGCTGAACATTCTTGGAGAGTAGTAGAACAAGCAGTGCAGTTATATCTAGCTGGAGCATGCTTGGCTTATCTGCTTTACTGCGTTCCCAAAGATAGAAATGGTATGCAATGCAATGGATGAATGGATGTACCACTTTGCAGGTTTACAAAAATCATTCCGATAAAAATGACATATGAGACTTATCCAAGTAAACAGATGCGTATTTTGCAGAAGCTTTTGTTAACAGAAATAGTCTGGCATGAAACACTGGTTTATATGCCATAATAGTATAGTCATCATTTCTTGTTTAATACTTCGTAAATGAAATGTTTTGTGAACACAATAAAATATTATTTCTTGTAGAGATATTGCTATTGAGGAGTGCAGGGATATAAGGAGGGTCAGACCTGAGGTTTAGCTAACAACACAACATGGGAGCTATTGAAGATGACATGCGAAACTGCTGGATGCAACAAACAACAGAGCAAAAAGTGAACAAAACTTGCAGACAGTTCTGATGGTGGATGGCAAGATTTCATAGGTGGTTAATGAGGAGCCATTGGAAATAAACTTTACAGGGAACTGAAGGGAGCACTGGGGGACTCTTGAGGGAGGAGAACTTGCAAGGTCAGTGGTACAGATGGAACCATATCAATAACAGCATATAAGGCTGTGATTACCTAGGTAAAGATATTATAAGTACCAAATTAGAGTACAGATGTAGCAAGACTGGGACAAATAGTAAAAAGTAAAGGTTGTTTATCTGGGAGAATACAAGGAGAGAGACAGAGAGGGTTTAAGGTAGATGGGGGAAGTACAAGCATGGAAAGAAATGGGGATAAAAGGGCTAGTAACATGAAAGCAAGTTGTCACCAACCAAGCCCTGTACATGATCACTGCAGTATCTCCTATCTTCTCATTAAATTCTTCTCCTAATGCCTATGTTATCTCACTCTCTATGCTGTGCATGTGTGTATGTTCAATTCATGACCAAACTTCAGGCTGGAATAGCCAGCTCACAGGAGACCCACACCAGGTAGATCCAAGGTCTCAGCCCATGACAGGCTACAGGGCCTCAAACCTGAAGATGGATATCAGATTGGCTTAAGAACTGTGCTCATATTTGAAGGAACTGTGAATGTAGTGTGATTGTGAACCCACATAGGGTGCGTGTTTCATCAGGGAACATGATCAGCTACAAAGGAGGAACAAAACCAGGTCATATATGTTTGAACTATGCTGGTCCATGTGGCCAGCCATGCATTGCATGTGACTGCACCAGTGGATGTGCATCGTCTAGCTAGGAAACAACAGCAGCCAAGTTCAGCAGGCAGACGGAGGAAAGAAAGCTCTCAGGTCCTGATGGCCACCGGATTTGGTTAACCCTTAACATCTCCAATCCTCAAATACTGGGAAGGATTTTCGCTTGTTGTATGTGTGAAACCTTGGCTAACGCATCCACATTATATCCCTGAAAGCAAATCAGCAGTTGTAGTAGACCTTCAGACCTAGCAGAGATGGGGTTTCTATTTGAAAGAGATTTTTTCTGTATATATTTTGCTGTCCTCAGTAATACAAGAGAAAGAGTAATGCAGGAATTTAATGCTGTGCTGATCTGAAGATAATCAAGAATCCTCTGATTCTGAAATGGGAATAATACTTTTAAAGGAAAAAAAAAATGCAAACAGTTAAAGGTTTTATTTAGTGCTCACATGAATCTCATACGAGCTTCATGAGTTTTCAGACTGGATGGCTGCCTTGTCATATAGTAGGTATCCTTCAGGGCTCCAGTGCTTTCAGCATCACAGAAACTCAGATATGTCATATAAATCTGAGTCTTACATTTCCACCTTTTCAGCTACATCCAAAACTTGGTGGGGGAAGACAGAGGCAAAAAAAAGCAAACAAATATAAAAAGTGAACTTCAAAGAGACTGGATTAAGACTTGTGTATACAGAAATGGACATAATCTTAGGAGGAATCATGTACTTCCTATGCATTTTATTCATTCCTATCCATAAACAGTACATGATATTTCTTCAACAAACTGGCATGTATCAGACAGAGGGCAAGGAACCAATACAAAATGTATTTTTTTATTTTTTTAAAGAACCAGATCAGCAGACCTTTGGCTGAAGGATTCTTGAGACAATAAACTGAAAGACCTAATCCTTTTGTGTCTCCTTCATAAGCTATGTATTAAAATGCCACATTTCCCCCCTATTAATCCATGATTACTTTCATCCAGTCCTATTGTTAAAAGAAACTTTCAATCCACATAATAGCTCTCCAAATGCACTCAACTGTATCTTCTAACATGGCCCAAAATGTGATTTAGGAATGTTAAATAATGGGTGAAAATTTTGACACAGAAGCTGTCATATTGATTATTATCAATACAGAAGTATTGTAACTGAATTTCCTACATATCTGCCAGGAATGAAAAGGAAAATGCTTTTATCAAATACAGCTTTTAAACACTATTTGAAGATGTTTGTGTTAGTTGTGAAGTAAAGAAGATTTTGAGAGCGTGTGGATGTTGAGATGTGGGGTTAGGAGAAGCTGAAGGAAATAAAAAGTTGCAAGCCTGAAAGGTGCAGCAAACTTCATAACAATGATAAGAGAAAAGAGCACCTGGAAAGAATAGAGATGAAAAAAATTGCTTTGTTGCTGTTTACTCAGAAAAAAAAAATATGCCTCGTGGAAGCAAACATCAAGAAGGCAGAGAAAAATGTGAGTTCTGCGACAGACCAAGGAACAGAGAAGAGTGTCTGAAGACTGTCAGAGGAGCAATTAAAAAGAAAAAAAACCAGAAGATCTTAGTAGATAAGGTCTGTCAGGAGGCAAAGGAAAGTGTGAGAATGTCACAGAAATTCATTAGGAGCTTTTACAGGATGAGACAAAATTCATGTTATCTTACTACTTTGAGTATTCTAGGATGAATTCATTTTTACAGGGTGCTCTGTAGGGAAGGCATACATAGTAATTTTCATGTAGCTCTAGCAAAGACCTTTATTTATTTGCTACTACTCTAATAATTTGCAAGTATGAAATGTAGAGCTCATTATAATCGTTAGAAGACACACATGCTTCATATTTGTTATAGAATTGTATGCATATCCACTTTTTATATTGGCATATAAAGCACTATGGTTCATGCACAAACCAATATGATTATCTTAACATACAGCTGCACCTTGCCAATCTTATACACTAGGAAAAGTTCACATAAACCAACATTCTTACCTCTTGTTCGCCTAGGGATACAAACCAGTGAGCAGTATGTAGGTGACTGAAGACAGACAGTAGTTTTGCTTTATCTAATTTACCACATATGCTGAACTTTGAGACAAGATCATAACAGCTAGTTATACTCAAAAAACCCTAATTATACAATTAATAGGTTGACTGTACACATTCTTGAATCATATGGAATCACTTTTAAGATTAGTCATCACTTAATCTGCAGAATTAAATATTCGTAACACCTTCCATTATGCAACCTAACCCATTCACCCATTTTAAGTTGCACATTATGAAACGTGAAAGATAAATAGTTAATTACTAGATCTACAGATCACTTGCCTAATTGTATGGAATATAGCAGAGATAATGAGCTCATTGTGAACTGCAACAGCCATATAACGTGGCTCATGAAATGCTGATGGGACTGTCCGCACTGCATAGCAGAGATAAACACCCCACAAGAGGAATAAAAATTCAGCTGTGAGAAGAACAAAAAGAAATAATTTATAATTAGTTTTATAGATGAAGAAGGAAGGAAATTTGAAGTACTACAGTATCTTCTGTATGTGAGTATCCTTGTAAAGACAATAGATGCTTATAGAAGTACACATGTACACACATAGGCATTCAAACTCTCAGATACTGTCACTGTACATGACAGATTTGGTTTTAATTTTGCACACTTATTTCAAATCAGGAAGCAGGAATTCATGGTGTTTCAGTTTTTCAATTGACAAACTTTAAGACAATGTCTAATAATGTCTTGCTCGCTTTTCAAATTGGTATTACAGAAGTTTGACATTACTTAGAATAACAAGCATTTTTATTTGTAGCTCTGGTTCTTGTTATAGAGCAGATACCAGTGCTACAAGTTTTTTCAGACAACAGTTTCATTTCAAAGGTTTATAACTCAGATATAACAATATATTTTGGGTTTAAAAATACTCTCTGCTTATTCTGCTGGTGCCCATAATATGATGAGTCATTTCTGAGGGTCTAATATAATTACAACAAATGACACATTTCTCTGTTTGGAGAAAAAAGAGTAAAGGAAGAGAGGAGTTAAGAGGTCAGGATCATCTTAAACTATCCTCTTAGAGCAAACACATCTGTACCCAGCATTCCTTTGACTTCAGTCTCCACTGGACAGTTTGCTGTGCTTTGTTTCAGTTATGATACAACTGAAGTGATTTTATATCCACCTTGAAAAAATTGCCCTTCCAGAAACAAACCCACATCCAGCTATAAGTAGAGCTGATGCCTGTCCCTCCTGCCTTGCAGTCTGGGTTGATGGTGGCTGGAAGTGTTTGTGTGTTAACTAGCAACATGTACGTCCATGTTAGACCCCTGTAATGCCAGCACTGCTCTAGACCAGCCTCAGAAATATTGTGTAATCCCTTTGCTACTCATACACTGCTTTTACTTTGTTAACTTTTTTTCTGTAAAAACTACAGTCAAAGGTAGTATAACGGTAAAGGATTCCCTTTTCACAGATATTTTTTGCACAGTATTATTATACTGTAACTAAAACTGGTGACTAGTAACATCATCCTACTGTACTGATCAGCAAATTATTACCGGTCAGGTTTGGATAAGGAAACAAATGCTTGTTAATCCTGCCATTAGCAACAGATTGAAATAAAACATTTGCACTGGATATTTCATGAGACAGGTCCTCTGGTTCCTCTACTTTTAATCATCTATAAATGCTGTAAATTACTTCTATTATACTGTTAGAGCATTTAGAAACTTCTAATTTTGCTGTGAATCTCAGCTAAAATCCTAAGAGACAAGTCTGGACAAAGTGAAAATGAATTCAGTTACAGAGATACCTCTGCAGTCTGACAAGAGTTCAGTTTGAACTCTGGATAACACTTCGCCTGTTTCTTACTTCTATCAAAAATAGATGGCCTAGCTTTAAGACCATTATTTTTACTAGAACAGATCCTACATAAACCTGTCAGTTTTCCCAGTTACATAAATCCAAGCATCTGAAGACGCATAATTCATGCATGTTTCTATTTTTGTGATCTTCCTTACCAAAACCCCAACAATAATAAACTTTTTGACTAAGTTATAGTTTGACTTGGGACCTTACTAAGTTTCGAAATGAAGAAAGCATGTATTGAGAGGACAAGGGATAACAGGTTCAAACTCAAATAGGGGAAGTTTAGATTGGATCTGAGGAAGAAACTCTTTACTCTAAGGGTGTTGAGGCACTGGAATGGGTTGCCCAGAGAAGTTGTGAATGTGCTGGCACTGGCGGTGTTCAAGGCCGGGTTGGACATAGCCTTGGGTGGCATGGTTTAGTGGGAGGTGTCCCTGCCCATGGCAGGGGGAGTTGGAACTAGATGATCTTAAGGTCCTTTCCAACCCTAACTATTCTATGATACTATGAATCTTCTGAAATTGTGTGTTGCAGATTTTTCTTCGAGCTCTGCAAAAGCATGTATCCAGGTATGTCTTTCCTATAGCCCACACACACTCGTTCCTTGGGCAAACTGGCTGCTACTTCCATTTCATTCCTAGTCAATTAACTATGCTACTAGTGAAGTCTATTACTCTGGTTTCACAAAAACACCTATGCAAGAATGACCTAGCAAGTCATCTTGCTCCTGAAATCTCTGAGCAAGTGAAATCTAAAATTTGCTTCAATTAAATAAGATTAAAGGCTCCTTTACAAATGTTAGCAGTTTTGGGTTTTCTCTTTAAGTACATGTGCTTCGGATATGCAGAATCATGGCACTGACATGCACTGCTCTGCAAAGCACTGTAATTTATTGCTTTAAATGCTCTGTATTGATTTAGAAGAAACTGAAAAGGGGAAAATGGTTAGCATTAGGTCACTAAAGCCAAATCACTGTATTTTACCATCCCAGGTTCCATGGAAACTCTTCTAACTAATACGGTTCAGAACGTATTCCCTAGAACATGCCAGAGAGACTATTTCCTCTCATTTTGCCTTTCATCCAAAGTCTCCCTGCAGAAAAAGACCCAACATTATCAGCAGAACTGAAGAGATGAGCTAACTGTGAAATAAGTCGTAGTCCACAAAACTGCCTATGGCTCATTCTTCATTCTTTTCCTCAGCTGAAGTGAGAAGAGCTTCAAGTCTCTTACTGATTGAAAAGATCAGTTACAAGTGCTGAGGCTGAGAGCTTGAATTTTTTTTTTTTTTAAAGGGATGAAAATACACATATAAAACTCCATATAGAATCATAGAATAGTTAGGGTTGGAAAGGACCTTAAGATCATCTAGTTCCAACCCCTCTGCCATGGGCAGGGAC
>JASSUY010007699.1:0-25294 GCA_032466535.1 Forpus xanthops
TGCGCGGGGAGGCGGCGGCGCTGCCCGCCCCCCTCGGCCGCCGGTAGGCTGGGGCCGGCCTGTCAGCGAGGAGATACAGTGGTCTGCTCTGCCCGGAGCCCTCTTCGCCGCCACCGCCTTGCCCCGGCGAGAGGCGGGTCTAGCAGGAACCGCCTTCTGCCCTCAGCCCCGCCGGGCGCTGCGGTACCTCCTCCGGGGCAGCACCACCGGGCGGCCGAGTGCGTCCCCGTCGCCGCTGCGGGCGGCGGCCACAAAACCGGCGGCGAGCAGAGCTTGCGGGAAGGGGCGAGCGGCAAGAGGTGAGTGCCGCCGGTGCTCGTGGGGAGAGGGCCGCCCTTCCTCCCGCTCTCTGATTGCTGCATGGCTCTAAGCTGAGCGGAGAAGGCCGGGCTTGCCCCGCCGGGCGCTGAGCCGCTGGAGACAGCTTGTCTCTCTGGCCTGGGCATCCCGCCGGTCGTGGCAAGGCTGCAGGCGCCTGTCACTTTATCCTTGCCGAGGAGCCTGGCTTTTGGGAGTGAGAGTGAGCTCTGGAGCTGACGGATTCATGTGCGGTTAACAGTGCTTTGTGTAGAGGGAAAAGGAAATCTGATGCTTTTCTGGTTTATCGTCCGAGGGAGGTACCGAGCGCTGGGCAGCTGCGGGGAGTGTCGGTGCGGGGTCCCTTCTCTTTCCCGAACTGTGAGATGGTGAAGTCCAGTGACTCTCCGAGCTCTGTTTCCCCTTTGTATGTTAGTGGTGGTATTTTGCCACCCTTTGGCTGACAACTGCTGTTGCAAATTGCTGCAGGAGTACCACTGCTTGGCTAACACTTTCCCTGAGATGCAATAATGAAAGCTGTAGCAGATAAGAGGGATTTAATGGCATAACAAAGCCTGGCTGGCAGTAGGGCAATTGTTCAGTGCGAAACTAAGCTTTTAGATATTTTGGGCTTCTTTTATGGGATTCCCTTAAGCATCTGTTAGTTTTTATTTTGGTTAGACTGGCTCCTCTGCCTTCGAGAACAGAAAGTAAAAGATAATGTGTCTTGTGGGTTGTGGGAAGACAACACTGTGCAATATTTGTGTTATCTATCACAAAAAAGGAGTTGTGTAGCGGCCTGTACTGTCTACAAGATCTCAGCATTGATGTTGCAGATGTAAAGTCTTTGACCTCAACAGATCTATTGACCTCTGTTTTGTTTCATGGTCTGAAGGATGTTTTGTAGTGATTTGTTTATTTTCTGGGTGGCTTTTTCAATGTCTCTGCTGCCTTAGGAAACAAATACAGGCAAATGTTTAACATACACAGCCTAGTTAGAAGTCAGATGAATATCCTTCTATTACTGTAAAATGAACCTAATTCTATGAAAAGAGCTGAAGAAAAAGTGGGGAGACTGTGAATGAGATAAGATGGGAAAGGCTCAACATCATTATGCATGGCATAAAGCCATGAAGATAGCTTCTGATTGCTTTAGATAGTTTCTGCTTTTCTAACAGCTCCAATTCACTAGCATGGAATATAGACTACCTTATAATATCTGCTTACCAGGCTCGATGGGTTCTGTTTGTAAGGGAGTTAAGCAAGCTTTAGTCTTTGGCCCTTTTCCATACCTGAGGATGTGCAGGTGCACACATTTGTTTATTTGTGAACACACATAACACACAGCAAATATAAAAAAACAGTTGAAATACAGTAAGAGCTTACTTTAAACTGTGAGAATGCAGAAAATATAAAGTTACAGCTTAACAAACAAATTTGCTTTCTGATCCCAGTGAAGGCAAGTTTGCCAAGTCACATGAGGTGTCAGCATAGAGTAGAGCTATTGCTGTGCTTCCACTGTAATTTATGTTCTTTCTCTGACATCAGAACAGTAGCATAGGGCAGCACAGTATATGATCTACCATATGTTCTCCACTTAATTCAAAAGTTTTTTAGTTTCAGGCATCAGTTTATACTTTTCAATTTGTTGTAAATTTTGGTGCTATTTATGCAACATTGGTCCGAAGTGGTGTCAGTCCCTGTGCACGTTCCCTCCAAGTGCCTCTGTGAGGAAGGAAGCACTCTACAGTTGGGAAGCTAAGGCACAGGGAGATCAAGGGAAATGTGGAAGGGCACATTTGGGAATGTGTTCTAGGTTCCCCAGGATGCCTTTGGGAATGTCAGAGATGAGTCTTTGAGCCATGATTTCAAGACTGCCTGAAGTGCCAAAAGAGGTGTCCCTGGTGCCACCCACCACAGGCTCTTTCTCAGCTTCTCTCTTTAGTTGATACTAGCAGTTGTGTGGGTATGTAGTGAGTCA
This sequence comes from Forpus xanthops, assembly GCA_032466535.1. NCBI lineage: Eukaryota > Metazoa > Chordata > Aves > Psittaciformes > Psittacidae > Forpus > Forpus xanthops. Next base: position 2,279 of record JASSUY010007699.1, read on the forward strand.
GATCATGCCATTGATCCAGCCAGAAATTATTTTTATGTGGCTTTAGTGGTGTTAGTTTTCAGTTCTGACACCAGGGCAAGACTGGAGAGCGTTGGGAATCTATGGTTGGGAGGTTGGTAGAGGAACCATGGTTGTCCACTCTAACTGTCCATGAAATAATTCTCTTGATGTCTTTTCAATTTCAGTCCAATACCTTGTCTGTGGGACTGAAGGCTAGTTCTCCCTTTGTTTGAACATGAAGATTCATTACAGGCAGGTTTTGAGTCTTCAGATTGAGTTTTTGCTTTCAGCTGTTCTCAAGAAAATATTCCGTCTGTTACAGGCAGAATATAGGGACTTTGTGAAATCATAGAATCATAGAATAGTTAGGGTTGGAAAAGACCTTAAGATCTTCTAGTTCCAACCCCCCTGCCATGGGCAGGGACACCTCCCACTAAACCATGTCACCCAAGGCTATGTCCAACCCGGCCTTGAACACTGCCAGCGATAGAGTATGCACAGCTCCCTTGGGCAACCCATTCCAGTACCTCACCACCCTTACAGAAATGTTGGACCAGGTAATGTTTCAACTATTGGAAAGACAGTGCAATACCAGATCCAAGTGAATAGTCATTTTATGGTCAAAGTCCATATCTGGGTGTAAGTTCTGGGAGGGACTGGCAGCTCAGCAGATAAGTTTGACATTTGATCCGTATAGCTGTCTGGCCATTTTAAGAAGTCACAGTTTTTGGCACTGGCTTTGGCCAACTTGGAATAGGAGTCTAATATTCCTAATAGATTTAAGCCCAGAATAATCCCAACATGCAAGTATTTCTGAAGATTTGGCTGTCAGGAAGCAAAATGCTCTTAACTCTGGTGTCGAGCCACCCACATGCTGCACATTCCTTTCTGATCTGGGATGTATAAGTGAATTCTGCCTATCTCCTGATTGACCAGATGTATTGTCAAATCACCTGCAATGTGTCTGCCCCATGCCACTGTGACTGTGGGGAAGTCTGGCAAAAACGTGGTCATACTTAGGTTTAGACATAGTTTACTCTCCTATCTACAAATCAGCCACAGTCACACTGCTCAGCAGAATGCTCTGGAGTTCTCCCTCAAGAAACTGTCCAGATCAGGGTCGTGGCTGCCTATGATTCCTTTCCGGGTTAGGTGTCCAGGTTTCCCTTCCCAGAAAAAAAGAATATGCAAGGAACGTGCTTGTCTGTGTCTCACTCTGATGTGCTTGGCATGCTGCAGTTGAGATGTAGCCACAGTGATAGACTCTGCCTGAAACCAGTGGGAGTGAAACATCCTCTAAAATCTAAGCCTTAGTAACTTGCCCAAGAGTGTGTGGGAGTCTTGTAGGTAAGTAGGGAGCTGGGCAGTAAAAAAAAAAGGACATGAAGGGTATAATTGCTACCTTTTTCACTGGAATTAGGACATAGTCTGGTGTACCTGTATGAAAGATGTGGATTATCTAGATGAAAGAGCATTTGATATTACTGTGGCATCCAGTAGAGTGGGACTGTAAAGAATTAACTTTGTCAGGTCAGTCTTTGCTAAGTTAATAAATCAGTTAAGTAGTGGGAACATCTAGCTATTAATTTTTCATGTATTATTTATTTAGTTTTCATGTGTTATTTCATTTAACTTTTTCCATGAGAAGATCAATTCTAAAAAAATGACTGCTGTCTGTAACAATCAGAAGAGTTGGAAATTTTCTAAGGCTCCTGACAGGTGCTGCTGCTTAATTTGACATTAAAAATTGCACTAGAAAATACTTTTAATTTCATTATAGATGCATAAAGTAAAGCTGTGGAGTGTCTCCTGGCAAAGAAGAGAAGTCAAGCCATTTGAAAATCCTGACAGGAGCAGTACAGGCTGTTCCTGTTTGCTGTAAGCTTAGATCAAAAGGGTTTTAAATTTTTCCAGCAGCAAAAAATACTATATGCTATGTCCATGAGTGCGGTATGAGAACAAGACTTTTACTAAATTCAGTATAATTAACTGCCAGGCACTGAGTGTTTAACCTGTGATGTAAACTCATATTTACTGCTGAAGTTGCTGCTGTCTGGTTCGTAAGTGAAAGACTTCTTCGAGTGGCTAAAGTAAACTGCCACATGCAAATCCACATGCAGTCTCTCTGGGGTTTGAAGAATGTTGGTTTCCTGCAATACTGACATAGACTGGACTGACTTTAAGTTCGGAGTGTAAACTTACAAACCTCAAACTCCAAACAACCTTAGCTTCAGTTGGCATTTATAAAAGTTAGGATAAAGGCCCTACGTCCATCAGAGTCCAGTTCATGAACTCTGCCCTGTTTTAACTACAGCATCTTTTGTTCCTTGTATTTGAAATATATAACCATCTTTAGTTTCCTGAGGAAGTGGAGTATATAGACTCATAGAATCATAGAATAGTTAGGGTTGGAAAGGACCTTAAGATCACCCAGTTCCAACCCCCTGCCATGGGCAGGGACACTTCCCAATAAACTGTGTCACCTAAAGCTCTGTCCAGCCTGGCCCTGAACACTGCCAGCAATGGAGCATTTACAACTTCCTTGAGCAACCCATTCCAGTGCCTCACCACCCGTACAGTAAGGAATTTCTTCCTTATATCCAATCTAAACTTCCTCTGTTTAAGTTTTAACTCATTACCCTTATCCTACCACTACAGTCCCTAATGAATAGTCCCTCTCCAGCATCCCTATAGGCCCCCTTCAGATACGGGGAGGCTGCTATGAGGTCTCCACACAGCCTTCTCTTCTCCAGGCTGAACAGCCACAACTTTCTCAGCCTATCTTCATATGTGAGGTGCTCCAGCCCCTGATCATCCTCGTGGCCCTCCTCTGGACTTGCTCCAACAGTTCCATATAATTTTTATGTTGAGGACACCAGAACTATATGCAGTACTCCAAGTGAAGTCTCACGGGAACAGAGCAGAGGAGCAGGATCACCTACTTCAGCCTACTGGTTACACTCCTTTTGATGCAGCCCAGGATATGGTTGGCCTTCTGGGCTGCAAGCCCACACTGAAGCTGGCTCATGTTCATTTTCTCATCAACCAACACCCCCAAGCCCTTCTCAGGGCTGATCTGAATCTCTTCTCTGCCCAACCTGTATATGTGCCTGGGATTGCTCTGACCCAAGTGGAAGATCTTGCACTTGGCATGGTTAAACTTCATAAAGTTGGCATCAGCCCACTTCACAAGTGTGTCAAGGTCCCTCTGGATGGCATTCCTTCCCTCCAGTGTATCAACCAAACCACACAGCTTGGTGTCATCGACAAAGTTGCTGAGGACACACTCAATCCCACTGTCCATGTCACTGAGAAAGATGTCAAACAAGACTGGTCTGAACACTTGAGCGCTGACGGACACCACTAATTACTGGTCTCCACCTGGACACTTGAGCTATTGAGCACAACTGTGTGCAGCCATCCAGCCAGTTCTTTACCCACTGAGCGGTCCACCTATCAAATCATGTCTCTCCAACTTAGAAACAAGGATGTCATGTGGGACAGTGTTGAATGCTTTGTACAAGTCCAGGTAGATGACATCAACTGCTCTACCCCTCTCCATGAGTTCCATTGCCCCGTCTTAGAAGGCTCACCAAATTGGTCAGGCAGGATTTCCCCTTAGTGAAGCCATGCTGGCTGTCACCAACCACATTGTTTTTTCATGTGCTTTAGCATACTTTTCAGGAGAATCGCTTCTGAAGATTTTGCCAGGCACAGAGGTGAGGCTGACTGTTCTGTAGTTCCCCGGTCACTCATTTTCCCCTTCTTGAAAATGGGGTTGTATTTCCCTTTTTCCAGTTGTCAGGAACTTCACCTGACTGTCATGATTAGTCATGTGATTAGATACATGATTAGTCTTCTAGTCTGTCTTTTAATTCCACAGTGATTTTATTGCACAGGCCAGGTTCAGCCAAGCTTGAAAGGAGTGGCTATCACCAGCCAACAGCTTGAATATGTCACTTTCTTTTTAAGGGGCAAAGGGTTTTCACTGTATGGGAGCAAGCTGTGCTGTGCCAGTTGGCCTCAGAGCCTGAAGATGGTGTCTAACTTTTAATGCACAAGTTTAAAAATAATCTCTGTGACCTAAGACAGGGCAGGCTGTGCAGCTAAGGTTTTTTTGTGAACAAGAGTAGTTGCAGAATTCTCTGTTTAGGAGTTGAGAAGATGTGATGGATGGTGTAACTTGTTAAGAGTATGAGTGCTCATGTTTGGATTGTTTGCCCTTAGCTCTCCTGAACAGTGGGGTGTATGTATGACCTCAGCAACTGCTTCACTACCAAGGAAGTTGTGTCTGTTTCGTACCTAGAAATTTTGTTGCTTCAGCAGACCAAGCATTAACTGTGGCGAAATACACCATGTAATTCTGATTGTAGCCATCTTTCAGCTTAATCTTAGCTCAATGAGAAATGTGTTGTCTTGCTGTGCTTTAGGTTAGAAAAATCCCCAGTAGAAACAGAAGTATTTTTCCAAAGCAAAAAGGATCATTTTAAAAGTTTGCTTTCAGCTGTCACCCTGGAGCCTTACTTCCTGAACATAGGTCTGTGCCTGTATGGTGCCAGCTTTTTGAAGAGTTCAGATGGTGTCCACGAAGATAATTAGTGGGCTGAGAGCTTATGGCTTATGAGTGGAGGCAGGGAGAGCTAGTTTTGTTCAGTCTTGAGGGTATTCAGTTACCTGTTGTGGGATGTGTAGGAAACAGAGCCAGAATTTGAGAGGTACACAGTGGTAAGACAGGAGGCAACCGGCAAAAGTTGCAATATGGGAATTTTAGATTAGGTGTTGGGAAGAAAATTTTCACAGTGAGGACAGGCAAGCATAGGAGCAGGAGTGCAGGAGGTCTGAGAAATTTCCATCCTGAAGACACCGGGAACTTGACAGGACCAAGGTGATGGGCAGCCTGGTTGAAGCTGGCTGTCCTTTTGGCCAGGTTACCTCCAGAAGTCTGTGCCAACCTGTTGTTCTGTGACGCAGCATAGGGTGTGACATCTGTTTCAAGTGTAGTTCCCTATGAAAGAGCTTACCACTAGATTTGCATTCAGGAAGGCATGTTTCTAATGTATAATAGAGTCCCAGAAGTGCTAATATCAGCTGAATGCTGGAGAACAGAATGTAATTGCTCTTTCTGCCATGAAGTTTTCATGTGTTGACTTTCCAGTGGGTGGCGCTTCCTAGATGCTGGAATTGAGGACTGTGCAGAAGCACTTCTCCAAACAGTATTTAGGGATTGTTCTTTCATTTGTTAACATCTGTACTGGTTTTGCCTGCAACAGAGTTAGGTTTCTGCCTAGTAGCTGTTAACAGTGCTGTTTTTTGACTTGATTCTGAGAATAATGTTAACACACTGGTGTTTTCAATTATTAAGTAGTGTTTATACTAAATAAAGGACTTTTCAGCTTCTCACATCTTGCCAGCTAGAAGTCTGGGGAGGGCACAAGAAATTAGGAGGGGATACAGCCAGGACAGATGACCCCAGCTGACCCAAGGGATATTTCATACCATATGGTGTCATAGTCAGTATATAAACTGGGGGGAAAGCTGACCGGGAGCTGCTTCCCAGGAACAGGCTGAGCAGTGGTCAGCAAGTGGTGAACAATTGGATTGTGCATCACCTCTTTTGTATATTCTCTTTTATCATTATTATTATTATGTTCATTTTCTGCCCCATTAAACTGTCTTTACTGAAGAGTTTTCTCACTTTTATCCTTCCAGTTCTCACCCCTCCCCACCTGGGGACAGGGGAGCAAGTGAGCAGCAGTGTGGGGCCTAGTCACCAGCTGGGGTTAAACCACAACATCTTGTATGCTAAATACTTCAAAAAAGTTTCTTTGGTTTCCAAACTTGGTGCCTAGTTTTAATCTTAGTCTTTTTGTGATTCATCTTCCAAGCTGTCAGATAGGGAAACCATCATTGGTTCTCAGGGGCAAAGTAGTAACAATTATCATAAATCTCAAAAGAGCATAAATAAATCTCCCTCAGAGCATTGTTTGTGTACTGGTGCCTGTGTATTGCAATAGAAATAGAGAAGAAAGCGAAGTTTCAGTACATCCTTTTGGAAAAAGAAAAAAGACAGGTGATCATTAATTAGAACAGCTATGCATGAAGAGACAAGCCTTAATTATAGCATTTTCTAACTTTACAGTTTTTTACTGTAATGCTTTCACTGTTATATGCTTTTTTTAATAGCTTTTGTTTTTAAGTGTAAATCACACTGAAAAGTTGGAGCTATTTTTACAGCATTTCAAATTTACAGCATTTTTGTTGTTTATGGGGGAACTCAGCAGAAAGAGAGTCCCTATTGTAGCAGATGATGCTGGTTAACACATGCTGCACAACTTAGTGCAGTGACTGTCTCTCAGACTCTGAGCTCCGTTCTGTTCTCATCACCATCAGTGGGAGTTTTAGTGTTGCCTTCTCTGCATGTGTCTCTTCTATTGATGTCCAGGTCAATAGAAAAGAACAGCAAAGAACTTGTATGTGAGGTATATGCTCTATACTGAGTGCAAAATGCTGAAATCAGTATCTTAGAATTTTCAAGAGGTATTGGAAAAATAATGAAAGCAATAAACAGTTCTTAAAATATGTACTATTTGAGAAGGTATCTGCTTAAATTCATTCATATTTTGAAAGCCCTTAAAAGACTTTTTTAACTTTCAAGTATGTCTAAGTATGCATGCTATCTCACCTAGGGGGCTCAGTGTATTAACGGATCATAAACAGGATGTGCATTAACAGTAGAATCAGGAAACTAAATGCTAATTAAATCAAAGAGCAGAGAAGATAAAGCCAATCACTTCAACCGTCAACATATGCCTTATTTTCAATAAACCTGCTGTTACTCAAAGGTTGGTTTAAAAAACAAGAGCAGTAAAGTTTCATTAGGAAGCACTCCAAAGTTCAGTTGCTCTGGGTTGAAGGTTGTCAAACCTTACTGCGTATCTATTGTGCGTATGCATTATAATAGTCTTTTAACAGGAGAAATCCCTGTAAAGTGGGAGAATAGTCTTTGACTTGAGTGTAGTGGAAAATTAGATCTGATAAAACCCCATTCACTTGCCTGCTCTTAAAAGCCTCTAGAAATACATAAGAAAACTGTATTATTTGTTGATGGCAAAATAAATGGTAGGAGGAGATGCTATTTTGGAAGTAGTGCTTCTCTCTTCAGAGACAATTGGAGGCAATTATGAGCTGCTGAGCCTAAAAGTCTGACAGTGGTTTTGGATGCAACTGATTTTTATGAACTTTTGAAAGTTGTTACAATTCTCTTACTTGCAAGATCTCTTTTGCTTTTGAGTACCTCTCTACAAACACACATCAGCTGTAAATAAATAAGGTGGGAAATCCTGATTCTATATGAAGTTGTTAATTTATGAAACAGAAGAACATCCTAGTGCTGGAATCTCCATCTATCAAATGTCTCTAAAATACAGAGTAGGGATTAAAATCTTACTTATTCTATCTTTTGCCTTTCAGGTCCAAACCATGAATTACGTTGGACAGTTAGCAGGGCAAGTGTTTGTAACTGTGAAGGAGCTTTATAAAGGACTAAACCCAGCCACATTGTCGGGATGTATAGATGTAATTGTTGTATGTCAGCCAGATGGAAATCTTCAGTGTTCTCCTTTCCATGTTCGCTTTGGTAAAATGGGAGTTCTACGTTCTAGGGAGAAAGTGGTAAGAAAATGGAGAATTTTGATATGTTCTATCTGTGGGTTGTCTCTAACAGCATGAAAGTTACTGAATGTTCTGTGGTATGCTAGTCAAGGTTTTCTTTAGACACTCTTTAGAAAGCAGCCAGATTGAGGCAAAGTTCAATTAAAATGGTTGTTACTGATTTTTCCATTTCATAGCATAATTTGTAAGTCTTTAACTATTGTAAAAACAAAACAAGAATGACATTTGTAAGTTTTATTTTCAATAAAGCAAAATTTTGAATATGCTGATTTGGGCCTATGCTAGATCTAATTAGTGACTGTGTAGTAACACCCCTTTGTTTAACGTGTTCAATAATAGTTACAAAAAGGGGGGATAATAATGAAGTAGCGTTTTTGGATAACAGAATGCTGAGGTTAATTGAAACTAGATAAAGAGATAAGGACCTTAAGATAAACATAAGCAGGCTGAGTGACCTGGCAATATGATGTCAGATGTGAAATTGCCAGTGAGTGATTCATGACAGATTATTTTGGGAAATAATTTGTAGCTACATATAGTCTAGAATGTTCTTATGGTTGTTCAGTGAAAAGACCATAATGTCATTATGGACGTTGTTCAAATCTTACATAAATCAGAAAGGAACTCCAATATTTGGGATGACTAAAAGTTGAAAATGTGTCAGTTATGTGATGTGTCCTAAAATATAACATTAATATAGACTTTTCCAAGTCTCAAAAAAAAAAAACAACCAAACTTGAGTGAAAATAGAGTTGATGGCAAGAACACTTATGGGCAAAGAGGGAGATCCTCCTGAGAAGAAATGGAAATAGTTGAGGCTGTACAGTGGTGAGATAAATGCATGGAAGAAACAGACTCATGAATTGTGTCGAGAATGTAGGGCAATTTTTCTTATTTGTGCTTTTCATGGTGTAAAAAGAAGCCTGTTTAATGAATTCAAGAAACAGCATATTAAGAATTTGCTTGTGGAAGTACTTACACGATTCAAAATTAAGCTTTGAATTCAAAATGCAAAAAGACTTGTGTGGCGCATGAAGCATTCAGAATTATATTTTAAAATATTGAGGACTTTATATAATGAGTATAAACCTTTCTGAGTAGAGGAACAAGACAGCAATGAGCTGAATGAGTAAGGAAAACATTTTGAGCTTGTGAAGTGGTGAGGAAAGAAAGAGAGAAGTTCACTATTTTGCTATAAGGTATCCTCCACTTCCCTGAGAAGCATTTGCCGAGTGACAGTGGTAGAATACTTGAACAGGATCTGTGCATCTGAAAAAACCTTTCTTTTCATACGAGAACATATTTATTTTCTTCCAGGTTGACATAGAAATTAATGGAGAGGCTGTAGACTTGCACATGAAACTAGGAGACAATGGAGAAGCTTTTTTTGTGCAGGAGATGGATAACAACCAGGTAAAAGTCAAAACTAATTTAAAGTTTTCAAAAATTCAATGCCTGCTCTTCAGAGTCACTTTTGAATTTAGGATTTTTTGTTGAAAAATACACTTCTACCCATAGTATAGTTTCAAAGTTTCTGTGCAGTTTCCTGTTGTGGAAATTCAATACTGTGCAATTTTTTTGGGTTGCTGAGATTTGGAAAAATCTATAGAAGAAAATCTATGTACGTTGTCCACATGCTTCAAAGGTGTGTACAACAGAGGTTTATATGTCAATGACTGTTTTTTTGCAGAAATCTCTACTTGGAACATACACACTCAGCAGACTGCCCAGTAGAAGTGCACATACCCTGTAAGCATCTGTGCACACAGTAATTCTGGTACTCACCAAAGACATATTCATGTGGAATTATATTTAAGTGAGAATGCCTGCTCTTGAGTTGTGTGATTAAATATCAGTCCATATAAGTTGTGGACTATTCAAAATTAGTGTGACCATATGTAATATGTCATAAGAAAAGCTTTTTGCAGCTATTTCTCATCAGAGAACCCTTAACAAATTTTGGCCCTGTCTGTAGTGGGATGAGTTTTCAAATTCCACATTGAGTATGACAGTAGTTTTAAGTGAGAGCCGTGGGCATGTGCAGTATTAATTTCTGTATCTTTATGTTTAATTCTCTGTATGATAAATGTTTATTTGGTGACTGAAAATTGCTAGAAATTTTGCTTGAGTATCTGGAGATGTACATATAAGATTAAGAGTGTGACTCAGTTATAGACTTAGGACCTATTGACTGCTGACTGTTATCTGAGTTGAGTTGTGAAGAATTAGCTTTTACAAAATGTTCAAGTTGTATATTAGGATTTTGTTTCTGCTCTGTATGTAGCATCAGATGGAGAAAGATTCATGCCGTAATGTGGCCAATATGAGATGCTCAGAGGATCCTCTTTATTACAAGTATTGTTCCTGGCTTGTCTAAGGAGGTGCATCTGTGGAACAATTTCCATATGTTATAGGATCATATTGAGCATCCAAGTGTCTAATCTTTGTTACTTTTCTGGGGAATAAATCACTTAGAATTTGGCAATTATCAATAGATTATAGAACCAGGTTTATGGCTGGTGGAGGAGCTAATATGTTGCATGGTTTGGATTTTTTTCTTCCTCAGGAGATAATTCCTCATCATCTCTCCACATCTCCCATTATGTCTGAAGGAACTACTTTAATGGAAGCTCAGCTGAAGAGGAACTCCATAGACAGGATAAAAAACCTAGACACCAACGCATCTTCACAAGTACCACCCCAAACCCATGGTTCCCAGCTTTCTACTGAAACATCTCCAGTCTGTAGCTCTGTGAAAAAAAGGAGGAAGAAAAGGAGAAAGTCTACTCATAAAATAGACAGCTTAAAAAGAGAAGACAATGGAGACACATCAGAAGATGAAGACATGTTTCCCATAGAGATTAGCTCGGAGGAGGAAAAAGAACCATTGGACAATTCACGGTATAACAGCAGAACTGAGATATGTAATGGAAACCCGATGCTGGGTTAATATTCCATTCCATGCCTTCCAACAGTAATTTCTATTTAAGTTGGTACACGTGGTTAATGAACATGTGTCTATAAGAAAAAGCTTTAGGCTAGAAAGCCATTTGGAATAATAGTAGCAAAAATAACAAAAATTACATAGAAAATGTAAGAACAATCCTCCATCATGCTGAGAACTACAAGATGTCAATCAGATAATAATTCTCTGTATCCTTTTAGTTCAGGTTGTACTGATTTTTCTCTACAGTAGGGTTTTTTTTTGTTATCTGAAGTATATGACAGTTCAGTTATTAAGTATGGTTTTTAAATGTCATGTCTTTCCCTATACCTAGAATTCCTGTTCCAGATGTGTGTGTTGATGATATATCTGACATGAAGGCTCCTGCAGCTTCTATGTTTTCTCAGTCTTCATCTTACCCTCATTCAGATGGAGAATGGTCACCTCTTCAAAGGTACTTTTTCTGTTTGTACTGTCTAAATAATCTTCCTCTTTCCATGGATGTCTTACATTCTAGTGCTATATGAAGACTTACTAAAAATGTTGGTATCAAACATGATCAGTGTCAACTACTAGATGAATGCTCTCTGTATTTGAAATCAGGTAGTGTTCAAAAACTTTGGGTTAGCTTTGTCCTTGGTTCAGCAAATACATACATGCAAATGCAGGCCCACAAATTCTGAAGAATGTTTCTGTTAATGTCACTGTTCGTTTAGAAATACTATAGAGAAGATAAGTATTTTGTGAAATCGGAGTCTTTGCCTGATGAACACACCTTGTAAGGACTTCAGTGAATGTCTGTATATAAATCTATAGTACTTTGGTTGTAATCCTTTTAAGAACATTCAAGATTGGAGTTGATGTATAAAAATAAGATTTACTTAAATGAATATGAGCTTTTTATGTCCCTTTCAAAGCTAACTTACTGAATTGCACAGTTAAATAGACATGTAATCATAGAATCATAGAACAGTTGGGGTTGGAAAGGACCTTAAGATCATCCAGTTCCAACCTCCCTGCTATGAGCAGGGACACCTCCCACTAAGCCATGTCACCCAAGGCTGTAAATATTACCCAAGTAATACAGAAATATGCTTATTCTTTCCTGTATGTGTATTTATGTGTGTGTTAATACCTTTGATGTCAGAACAGATCAGTTTGGACTGACTTTCTTGTATCTGTAGAACACTGTCAGGAGGAGACAATTTTTTGCCTAATGTGCACAGCATTATAATTCCAATGAAATCTGTGTGTTTGTGTGCTCCTGTGCACATGTGCCCCACGTCCTCCATGCAGACTACTGGGGTGGAGCAATATTCACAAGACCTTATTCTAAGAAGTGTAATTTCAGTGTACTGTCTGTGTATTTGAGGGGCAATGTAATCAGAGCAAGGGCTTAATTGAAATGTTTTGAATTGCATACTGTAAGAAACTTTCCTCACTGACTATGAAGCTTAATATGATTAGCTTCGCCAGTTTGGTGACAGCATGTGTCAATACCTTGCCCTTTGATGCCTTTTTGAACTGTATATTCTGTTTGTTTTTAGAGTGCAGTATTCTGGATTTTGAAAGCTCTAGATGTAAATTCAGCATTCATGTAGCTAATGCATAAAGAGCTAAGTGTTAATCAGCGCTTGTGAATAATGACACCCTGTTTTCCTTTGTACCAACATGCTTTGCTGTCCAGTAAGCCTATAGATTGCACAGGGCAGGCAGAGGCCTATCTAACTCTTGTCATCAACAGTCTTCTCACTTTTCACCTCCAGACAGGTAGAACAATTGTCCTTCCTCTTTTCCTTTTTAAATCCTTTTAACATGTTAATAGTATGTGAACTTCATTGAACTTCTGACTGCGCTTATTGCTAACCCAGGTGTCTTGAAAGAGACACTGAAAGCCACTTCCTGTGCTTGCTTCCTTGTGGGCATTGACTGGAGGTAAATTACCTTGATGAATCATCTATTGAGGATGGCCAATATAAAATCAGCACAATGAAATCTTGGATTAAAATTGAAGTTGATGAAGATGATTAAAAACACGAAAAAAGGAAGAATTTAGCTAGTGAGAACTTACATTCCTAAGAAGACTGGCATTTCTATGTGGCTTTTTACAGTCAGTGTGTATTTTAAGGACATTTTTATTCCATGGTTTTCCTGACTTGTTTGCTTGTGCATAGATTGCAAAGTAAAAGCAGAACAAAGGTCTTGGGAGACTAAACGGTAAGGAATACAGAACTTGGAGTGAGAGGAGCCCAGTACCAGAAGAGAACTTCTCTTCCTTGTTCCCTGGTGTGAAGGAGGGGAAGACTTTGCAGTAGGGGAGTATCAGAGTAAGATGACACAAAGATAAGGCATGCTACTTTGCTGTAGTGTAGGATTCCTCTGACAGTAGACTCTGTTCTACAGAGCTGTAAGTGGATGCAGACACTTCTGATGATATCTTAAATTTGAGATGTCTCAAGATTCTGCAGCCAAACCCTTTATCTCCATTAAGTGAATGGACAGAAATCACAGCAAGTCAGTTGAAAACTTTAAAGTAGATGTCTGAATATGACGTGTACAATTCTCCATTAATGCTGGAAAAGCATTGAGTAATATATCAGGCTAAATGGTTCTTTGCTTGTCTCAGCAGAGATGCCATACTAGGTGCATAAGGCTGCATCAAACTGGTATCTTGAGGTTTTTCCCAGCTTCTAGGTCTGCCCTCTTTAACCTGACAGTTATCTGATTGATAATGTTGCATTACCAATCAAGGTGAGATCCTGGAACATTCAAGACTGTTCTCCTTAAGTGTTTTTCATGGCAATGTAGGGCAAGTGCAAAGGTTGGGATGGAGCAGTGATGTGCTTTGGGTGGCTCCATGAACTTTGCTGTAATGTTCACCTGTCCTGCAGTCTAGATACACAGCTGAAGGGCTGTAGTAATTTGTCTGAGTAAGGTCCTCTCTGTGTCTGCAACTGTTCCCCTTGATGTGAAATAAGAAGCCCTACTATGGGAGCTTCAGAAGTTCTCAGCTGCTGTGAAATGTACATGAGATAAGTCTCTTTTCTTCTATCTTTTCCCCGTTTATTTTGCCTCAGTCAGGACAAGACTTCGTCTCGGGTCATGCTGCCTCTTTCTCAGGACTCTCTTAGCTTTCAGTGGGAAACACTGCAAAGATCAGTTTGGTTTCCTGTTGCAGAACTGCCAACTACAGGTCAAATTCTATATTGACATTGGATTACATTAATTGCAATCATAATGGTTAAGGAATACATAGGACTGTGACACGAATATTCAGCATTTATGGGATGTGAATCAGATATGCTGATCTAAATGATTGAACTGAAGTTTACCTTCTTATGCGTTATGGACAGGAAGGGTTGCTCTAGTTTAATCTGGAATTGTCACAGCAATCTATGTAAGGCAAGAGAATTTCATCTGGGCTGGGTCAGTGACCAGTTTAAGGACAGGAGAATTGCAAGGCGTAGTTCAGTCCAAGACAAACATGTTGCTGGTGTAAGGAATAAAAAGCCCATTTTTAGTCTGATCCACAGATGCTTTTGCAGGATACTCTGGATTACAAATCCAGCATAGTCTTGGTGTTCAGACTTTCTGACCCCTAGTGCGAGTATAACATTAATTTGGGATTTAATTTTACCTAATTGAATTTAAAAACAAAATTAAGGGAATGGCATTGTAAGCTTTATTAGTCTCCAGTCTTATTTTACTTTGGTGTCAATGGTAAGAAGTGAAGAGCAGCCAAAATAGTCCCAAATGTGGGTAAAGGAGGTGATGTCTGGCATTAGATATGGAAGCAGAACTTCATAAACAGGAGGAATACAAACAGGGCTGTAGTAGGCATAATTGGCTGTGTCTATGAACTACAGAGATTACTATTAGTGTTCTAGAAGGATGTTAGTTAGAATAGGTATGGAGTGTTAAACAACTATGTGGCTTGTGAAGAAAAAAAGTAAAGATATTTGTCTATAATTCCATTACAGCTCCCATCAGGAGGCCACCAACCCTGTATTCATGTTTGTTGATGGCATAGAAAATTCCATTTTAATGCCCTGGATGATATAAGGAATGAGAATGCTGTAATGTTTTTATATACAAAATAATTTATCCCTGTTTGCCTTGTGGCAGCATGTTTGCAGCCTGATTTGGTCATGGGCTTTTAAATCAAGATGATACTGCAATGATAATTCTAGTCTACCCTGAGGTTGTATCCACATTTATGCAGTAATCTACAAGGAGAAATCAACTGAAAAGAATTCTCAAGAACTAACAGTTTGTTACTTCTAAATCCTCACTTTTTATTGTATAGAAAAGTAATATCTATAGAATGAGAATTAAGATGTCACCATTGTGTTTGTGTCAAAAGTTCAGCAGATAGTGGCATTTTGTCTACTTTATTTTGGGACAATGGGTAATATTTCTGTGTTTACCTTAATCCTAACCTACTTCTGGGTGTATATACTCAGAACCAATAAAGCAGACATGTACATGGACTGTTGGGCAGCCTTTCTCAGCAAGAGACTTTTGCAGGACACTCAGGGCAAAACTCTGCCCTGTATTAACACATGTGGCATTAAAGGCAGAGTAGATAATCAGAATATTATACATAAATAATAATTCACTAATTCAAGGACAAAAGGAAAAATGTGACTTGCTATCACATTCTTGACTACCACAGTAAATATATGCTACAAACTAATAATTTACTGATTATTAAATATTTTTTATTAAGTAGTCAGCAAAGCAAACAGTTAAACTTTTTTGAACTGGAAGAACTCAAATTCTTTGTACAGCTCTGCTGCTGTACAGGTTTCTCTATAAACTTGTATCCAAGGCTAGAACTGAGCAATTTAGTAGAAGGAAGTAATCAGCTGGATTCGTTAGACTAATTTATTACTTAATCAGGTTAAAATATCTTGCTAATGTGAGTAATTTCTGTACTTTGCATTCATTATGACAATACTAACATCTATTCATCTGCTTCTGCTGGAACCATCCATGTACTTTTTTCCACACAAAACCCTCCTGAAATGTTCAGGTCCATTGCTACCGTTTAATCTCTTTCAGCTTCTCAAATCTTGCTTCTGTGACAGCACTTAATAAAAAATGGATGAGGCCTTTGAATGCCAGTCCAAGAGGATCCTGGACTGTTTAAACTGTCTTTCCATGCTTTCACACTTTCAGTTGGCTAGTGGCTATTTAGATCCCAGTGCTTTGTGTTGGGGATATCAGTTTGGAAAGTGCTTAATGTATTGTGGTTACTTTTGGTTTTGTAATATTTTTTGTTTGCTTTTCTTCAGCCCATCAGGTTCACGCCCTCCTACTCCTAAAAGTGACTCAGAATTAGTCAGTAAACCTACGGACAGAAGTGGGCTGAAGAATAATCCCCACATGCACTGGGCATGGGGAGAACTACCCCAGGCTGCAAAGGTATCCAATGTTAATTTAATTCCTGCTAGCGTCTGTTGGGCACATGGATTTATTCTGTTGCAGACTACTAAAGAGGGAGTTTTCCTGAAAATTGTCATGTTTTATGTAAGAAAGAGAATTGCATCTTGCTTCTTAGGAGGTACAGGAAAGTACCCTGTGCTGGGTATGTTATCAACACTCATGATACATGGTTAAAAAATGACCCCGAGACCTAATCTTGTAAAAGTTAGAAGCTTAAATAACATATAAAATCAAACCTAATGTCCTTTGGTAAATCACTGGAATTCATAAATGATCATAGATGGAAATCAGTGCTTGGTGTCAGCCGTGTGATTCACAAAAATTGAAATTGGTTGTTTGAGTACATAAGCATCCAGAAACACTTACAGTTCTGTGTCAGTGCATGCCTAGCATGCTGTTCTCTTGGCTCAGCTGTCTGGCCTGGTGCCTCTCTCCTCCCTGAAGCCATTTGGCCCAGTTAGGTGGCAGGGCCTGTAGTGTGCCAGCAGCATTGTCTCCCATGTTGCACAGTAGCCATGTGTAGCTGTGTGCACTGCAGGTCAGTCAGGTATTGATCAGCTCCATATGACAGCTATGGAGTCAGAGCTTTCATACAGAAAAAGGGTTTTAGAGGTTACGCCTGGCTCAGGGTATGAGAAACAAAGGTCGGTAGCATACTGCAACTATGGGGGCAGGGATGGTACAGGATTTAGCCTCTTCTTCTCAAGGCTGGCTTCTCTCTAGCTAGTGACAAGACAAAAAAAGGGATGGAAATCCAGAATTCTTAATTCCTTCAGAAGACCTCTGGCCTCTTCTTTAGTAGGCCATAGATAAGCTGCTTCATCACCTCTGTGTTATTCTCCTTCTCAGTTATGTTAGAAAATTGGGAGTTGTTTTCTGTAAGTAGAGAACTAATTCAAGTGCACAGGTCCAGGCATGAATTTCAAATTTGCATTTCCAGTCTATGATTTAGAGTTTCCTGTTAACAGATTTAGGTGTTTCATTTTTATCCCAGTCACACAGCCTAGTGTGTATAGCAAATCTTACTCCTGGAAGCTTTTCCCTCTGCAGTCCCTGCCTGTGTCCCTAGCCAATCTGTTCAGAGTTGATCTGACCTTACCTGAATTGAGAGTTATGCTTTGGACAGTCTTAATTTTTGTGGAAGAGTTTGTTTGCTATCATGTGAAGGTTATAGCAGCGGTACAGCTGCTGCTGTAGGAGTTCAGCTTTCCTCTGTAAGAACTCCTATCCCACACTGTGAGAAGATTTGAAATTGTTCCTGTGAAGTGATTTTAAAGTCTAAATCCGGAATATAGATGAATGACAGTGTCTGGTCCCTGAGAGCATCCTTGTTATGTATGGACTGCAGTCTGAACTTCCTTCATATGCTTGTCAGGGTTACCTTCTGAAGAAAAGCTAGGATTTGTGTAGGAAGGAGGGCAGGGTAGGAGCTATAATGTGCTCACAGGCAGGTGAGTGGGAAATGAAGACGGTAAAACACATTGCAGAACAAGTCTTTCCTGCCCCAAAACACAGAAGAATTCTGAGTAGCAAACACACAGCAGAGAGGCCTTTTGTACACTAGTCTCCACCTCAGTGATAGCTTTCTGGTGTAGTTGCTTACCTTGAGAGCCTGATCACACTGAAGTGAGAACAGATGAAACTCTGGTTGTTGCATTTGATAGCTTTTCTTTATAGCAATCTTTATTTTTCCTTACAGGCCAGTCCTCTGCTCAAAGCAAAGGAACCCAGCGTGGTGGATGTAAATCCTTCTGAAAGCACTCACTTTCGGGTCATCCAGAATTCTCCTATAGAGGAATTTAACGCTGAGTCTCCTCTACCTGCTCTTGGACAAGCAGATGCAGCAACTGCTGCTGAAAGTGAGCCCTTACCAGCTGAGACAAATAAGCCAGAGACAGAGTCTCCAGGAGCAGCTGTACCACCATTGCCTGCCAATGAAGAAATAAAACAAGCTGCAGCTTGCTCAACCCAACCAGCTGTCAAGACGGATTCTCCATCCAGAAAAAAAGGTAAAGGTCTTGGTTCTTTGCTTTTATATGTATGATTTTATTTTTAAATCTCATGGGGATAAAGTACTTCATTACCATTTAGATTAATCTGTGCTCTGAAGGCACTTTCACATCTGGAAAACTATAAACTTTGGAAAGAACCTTCCAAACCTGAGCGATGCAGCCTTCTGTTCACAGGAGCCATATAGTAAGGCAGAAGATTCTTCTTGGTTTGGGATTTTTGGCAGCTCTGTGCACATGAGCAAGACTTACAAAACTTGCTCCAAATTCATCCACACTAATTCAGAGTTTTCAGGTTTTGGTACAAACAAACTGTAGATCTGGTTCACCTGCTCTGACTACTCTGAGTTATGTGTTTCTGGTAAATGTAGAACCTCTGTGCTCTGGTACAAAGTGGTAGTATGTCCTTTCTACAAACAGCAGGTTTGCTACAAAATAAGGTGTTTTTGTTTCACATGAGCAATTTCAGTTTTGTGTGGTACACATTCTGTTCTGAATTTGTGAAATATAACTGCTTTTCTATTTCTACATTTCTGGGCTTTATATCCATGCTATTGTGTATAAAAAGTGTTACAGTCTTCACATGAAATTTGTTTACAAATGTTGTGTTTTAGAGCTCTGATAATTCTGTAATTATGTAAAGCCTATTTAAGCTTGGTTTATGCTGCTGATTTTAATCAGTAGACATACAGGTTTCTTAGCCATTTCCGCATGTGTTCCATTGTCTTTGAAGATATAAAAATTATAGTGTTACTCTGCTGTTTGGCCATTACGTAACTTCTTTTACTGATTTCTTTGCTGATGTTTGATGTAGGTAACTGGGACAGGGAGAAGTCATGGATTTTAGAATGAATTTCAAGTTAGATTTTGGCCTTACAGCAGTTGTGTATCTAAAATGAACCAGCAACAACAGCACAGCAATGACTGTGTGTTGGTACTAGTTAAAGACCTGCAGTGGTGCATGCACACACACAACACATCAGATGTATATGCTAAACAGTGAGTTGTCTCCATAACAGGCCAGTTACACTGTATTAATAGCTATAATACTACAGTATTATAGTATTTAATACTATATATACTCTTTTAGTTCCGTTTGCAAGGGGATATTGAAGATTAGTTCTTGATTAAAGGCTCCAGTTGCCTTACTGTGATAATATATCTATGCAAATACTTTGTCTTTGCTGCTTTCCTACAGTGACCACTGACTTCTAATTCCCACTTGTTTTGCCTTGGACAGGGAGGCTTCAGCATATCTCAGAACTCATCCTCTGTTATCCCAGAGGACAAAGTCTGAACAATGCATATGCACAACTTGTTTTGAAATTTTTGGCAGTACCATTTTATACAAATACAGTTCACAAACTGTTATAATTTGTTTGGTTTCTCAATCTTTAAAGTGAATAGTTAAAACGTAATAACAGTTCTGGCTTCTTGTTTAGAAAATTATCATTAATAGGCTTATTTGTGCTGTCCCTTACAGACAAACGAAGCCGGCATCTTGGTGCTGATGGTGTCTATTTAGATGACCTCACTGACATGGATCCAGAAGTTGCTGCACTTTATTTCCCCAAGAAGTATAAGTCCTTTGCTTATATTTTGACTATTTATAAAGCTCTTGTCACCTTCCAGATTCATTGCCAACCCGATAAGACCTCTTTTTTTCAGAGACCAAGTAGACATAAAGGCAGAAGGAAAATAAAACTCTGTAGGGAAAAGTATTAGAGCTTTTGGAAGCCTGTGCATTTGAGCCTGAGAAGTGTGCTTGAAACTGATTTTCTGTTTTGGTCTATTAAGCATCCTACATTGATTGTGGATTGTTATGTAATGTACACTGGTGTTTCTGAGTGTTACTCACATACCCTGGGAGAGCAGTTGGCCTTGGGATATATTTATCTCCATGTCCTTGCTTATTACCATGAGGAACATACCTTACTGTTAATAGTATTAGCACCAAATTACTGCTTTAGTGGTGTTATGCTGTGGATGATCACCTATAAATATGAATGTTACAAAATAATTTTTGGAAGATGCATAACAGATCTATTTATGCAAATACTGCACCCTGAAAATTAAATTTCCAACTTATTTTGATCTTTATTAGAAGCTCTTGTAACATTTTTAGTCCTCTTTCCGCATCATACTGCAGTCACTTCCTGAAAGTCATTGAGCAGCAACTAAAGTAGTTTGCATATTTTATTTTTGTTCTTGCTTGCTTAAACTCAGCTGTTGGAGATTAGCTTTTTAGTAAAAGTGAGTAAGATAGTAATATGGAGAAAAAAGTTAGATTGAAAGTTCCTTTCTCAAATGTATTCATACAAATCTGGAGTGGAAAGCAGAAGTTGATAAGCCTGCACTTTGTAATAATGATTTCATCTATCCACAGATTTTAAGTGGGTATAATGATTTATTGTGTCTTAAATTTTTTATCCTAGTAGTTTATATGTAGAATATTTCTATATATGACATAAATACGCAAACACATGCATCTTTTGTTTTAGATTTAGCTATTAGCTTGTATAATTAATATAAATAAAATAATTAACTAATATGTTTATTCTTGTGTCTGTGTGGGGATAGTTCTAGTATAAACTCTGCTCATAGTAGCAAGTATTATAGAGTCTGCTAAGATCATACAGTTTATTGCCTTATTTTTCTATCTCTTGTACATAACTGAAGCTATAATTATCCATGCTTAGTTTGGACAAGTAAGTAAGAAGCAATCTAATAGTTTGAGAGTACATGAGGCCTATATTATTTTTATGGTAAACCCAAGCAAATTTCTTTAGGTTCTTCCCCTTTCCTCCCCCCCCCAGCTGTGTGTCAGATGTAAAAGGTGCTTGCTGAAGGAAGTGAATTTGGGAATGAATACATGAAGACTGAATTCCTGATTTTTGTTTTCCAGTGGAGATAATGTCCAATGCAAGAACACACACGATACAGGGCTGCGGTCCGCCAGCCATTCTCCACAGTCTGGTGGGAGCTCTGGTGTTGACAGTGGAGTTGAAAGCACCTCGGATGGAATTCGAGATTTACCTTCCATTGCCATTTCTCTCTGTGGAGGCCTTACTGACAACAAAGAAATAACCAAAGGTACAGAATGACATTGTTCCACAGGCATGTGCTGGCAGCCAAGCTTTAGCATTCTAGACTGGAGAAGCAGTGCCCTCTTGTGGTTGTATTCAAGAATGTGTTGCGAGGAGAAATGTGTAATGATTAGTTTCCTAGAATTTTTAGTATTTAAAATAGTAGACCTATATAGGAATTATGATTTTTAACACATTTTAGTAATTAACAACATACTAAATTTTCTTACGTATTGCATTTTTTTTTTCCTCCTTTTTTTTTTTTTTGTTTGTTTTTAATTTTATGTTAGTATTAAGGTTTGTATCACAATAGTATTAGTGGTATCTTTTCTGCTTGGTACAGTATATGCCTAGGAAGTTCACAGTTGTTGTTGTCAGAAATGAAAAAGGTCTGTGAATGAAAACACCATAAGGGGGAGTTGGAAACTTTAATCTGAGTTCCTGCTCTACCCCAAATTTCATGTGTAACTCTTAGATAAATAATTTACAGTGCTTTGTGCCTTAAGCTTCCAGCTGCATGATGTGAACATAAATGTGTTAAGATTTATGTTTTCTGTAGTTATATGACATCCTAAAAATAGTCGTATGACCTTGATGCTACACTGATTGCTGTTTAGAAGCCAGTTATAAAGTATTTCAAATATACTGTGATTTATTGGGTTTGAATTGTTACTGCATCACTTGTCAATTACGTAGAAATTGTGAAAGGAGTTGCAGCCAGTGGAAGGGGTATACACAAATATTTTCACTTTGCTGTAGGCCTTACAAGTGATGATTAAGTTTCTGACTTTGGGTTTACATATACGTTGAGCCTGTCAGTTCCTTCTCCTAACCTGGACAGAGGATCAGTGAAAGACATGATAAAGTACTTCTTTGCCTTACTTAGAAGGCTGATTTTCCTCCCTCACAGTTCATCCCTGAGCTTTCTCTTAGCTTGTTGTTTGAACAGGAAAGATACTGAGCAGACGAAGAAATCATAGAATCATAGAATAGTTAGTGTTGGAAAGGACCTCAAGATCATCTAGTTCCAACCCCCTTGCTATGGGCAGGGACAGCTCCCACTAAACCATGCCACCCAAGGCTATGTCCAACCTGGCCTTGAACACTGCCAGTGATGGAGCATTCACAACTTCCCTGGGCAGCCCATTCCAGTGCCTCACCATGCTTACAGTAAAGAATTTCTTCCACAGATTCAGTCTACACTTTCCATGTTTAAGTTTGAACCCATTACCCCTTGTCCTCTCACTACAGTCCCTCCCCAACATCCCTGTAGGCCCCTTTCAGATACTGGAAGGCTGCTATGAGGTCTCCACACAGCCTTCTCTTCTCCAGGCTGAACAGCCACAACTCTCATCCTGTCTTCATAGGGGAGGTGCTCCAGTCCCCTGCTCATCCTTGTGGCGCTCCCCTGGACTTGTTCCAAGAGTTCCATGTCCTTTTTGTGTTGAGGACACCAGAACTGCACACAATACTCTAAGTGAGTTCTCAGGAGAGCAGAGTAAAGGGGCAGGATCACCTTCCTCAACCTGCTGGTCACACTCCTTTTGATGCAGCCCAGGATATGGTTGGCTTTCTGGGCTGCAAGAGCACATTGCCAGCTCATGTTCATTCTTTCATCAACCAACACCCCCAAGTCCTTCTCCGCAGGGCTGCTCTGAATCTCATCTCTGCCCAACCTGTAGCTGAGTCTGGGATTGCTCTGACCCAAGTGGAGGACCTTGCACTTGGCATGGTTAAACTTCATCTGGTTGGCATCAGACCACCTCAGATGCGTGTCAAGGTCCCTCTGGATGGCATTCCTTCCCTCCAGCATATCAACTGAGCCACAGAGCTTGGTGTCATCAGCAAACTTGCTGAG